>JAHIAM010001817.1:0-29331 GCA_021605205.1 Aegilops longissima
CGCACCTCCGCCTGCTCCTTAGTCCCAGCAAGATCGGCGCTGCCGCTGGTCATCAGGATCCGGAGGAGCGTCTTCTACAGCTGGAGAAGGTGTTCATCTCTTCTCTTCTTTAGTTTTCTGACTTTGCTTATTTAGTTTACTGGTAAAACTGATGCTGCTCTATCTATGTTTCAGTATGATTCCGATGGTGCGTTGGGCGAAGCTTTGGACGTGAGGTCTCTCACTAACGCCATTGCTCAGCTAGAGAAGAAGATGGACGCTGAAGATGGTTCCCCCGGTTACACCGGAGACGACAACAAAGAAGCAATGCCCACAAGATTCCAACTCCGCAGCTCTGCACTAGTTTCGTTCCCTGATGCAGAATTTTTGGAAAAAAAACATTTTTGTTTTCGTATATACTCCTCTGTACCATTATTATATATATATATATATATATATATATATATATATATATATATGTATATATATATATATATATGTCGTTTTAACAGTTCAAATTGAATTGCAAAAACGAAATATATTTTATTGTACGGAGGGAGTATTTTTGGAAAGCACCACACCTTTTTTTCTGAACAATCGGCAGAAGCGTTGTCCTTTCATTCAGAAGAACATAGAATTTGTACAAAAATCGATGGTCCCATTAATTAAGCAGTTTATACAAGGTTTGCGAAAAGTTTAAGTGCTAGTACTGATAAGAAAATAGGCAGTTTTCCGATTAAATTAATCCATGAATAAATCATGAGCATGCATGAACAGCGTTGATAACATCGCGATTACGATCTAACAAGCATGTCTCTCGCGTATATAGTAGAAACATCTACGCATATCGCTAATCTTTGCTACTGACGAAAAAAACACGAGAGGATAAGCGATGTATACCCTCCAATCGGCCATGCGGTGGTGGTGGCGGTGGGCGGCCCATGGCATCTCGGCTGACCTTCTTGTCGGCCTCGGCCTTCTCGTGGCCGGCTTACGGTCGGCGTCGGTCGACATGATGATGATGAAGGTGGTGCGGGCGTAGATGAGCGAAGCGGCGATCGGCGTAGTCGCTACCAAAAACCTAATCGCCCCCTACGTCACGGGATCCGGAGGCGTGGTTTCGAGCCTGCTCTCCCGTCAACCGTGTCTGCGGTGAGCGGAATGAGTCGCCGCCAGCAGCGGCGAAGGAACAATCACGGGCGTGGAGGCGGAGATCGTTCATTTTCGTGGCTAAGGTTGGCGGCGCAGCCACATATATAGGCCCCACTGTCAAAGACTCTCCGTTCTGACCGGCAAAAAAAGCGCATAGGAGTGAGCTCGGCTCGGCTCAATCCCATAACCAGCGGCGTCGTGGCGTGGCGTGGCGAGGCGGCGGAGGAGGAGGAGTCTTGCGAGGCCTCATCTCTTCTCAAGCTCCAATAGCATGAGGGAGAGTCCCTTATAAACCACTCAACTCTCCTTCCACTTCAGGTGGGACTAAACTTCCCTTGTCAATCACCCACCTACATGGGCCCTTAGAGATTAAATCTGAAATTGTCATATGGGCTCTAGGCCCATCTCATATTCAACAATCCCCCACAGATCTCGGGGGCCGACTTGTCCTTTGTTCCAAACCTTTGTTTTGATATACGACATCTCGGTGGAGACCGATTAAGGTTGAGCTCCACCTAGACCAGTAGTTACACTCCTTCTGGCTTGAACAATGGACTATGCCTTGAATTGTCGGTTTGGCGTCAAGTTTCACCACAAGTCTCAACGTCTGAGGCTGCGAAGGTGACCCCTCGGGTGGAGCATATTAGTCACACTCTGGCACATTCATGAGCTTGCTAGAGATCACCCCAATCTCATAGGCTGTGACCAGCGATCGGGCTCATATCAGTGTGTTCCTCAAAGATCGCTCTGTAGGATAGCATCTTGCTTATGCATATAAGCCTTGGAACACATTAAGGCGATATCATCCTTCCATACAGTTTCGAAAGTATTGCATCTCAGCGGAGTGGGTTAGTAAAATTACTTTCCTCAGTTCTGTGGCTTGTTTTCCAGGTCCTACTTCACGGGATCTCCGATCACATAGGTTGAGTTACTACCATGGCAACTCATGTGGGTCTCATACATCTCCCTTGATCGCTATCTATCACAACCGTGATAGCCCTTTAGTGAAGGGATCGCTTGATTCTTAGCCGTTTGGATATAATCCAGCGCTATCACTCGGAGTTTCTCAATTTTCGACGCTTTCAATCTCATTCTTATGTGTTTGTTGGACTTCATGTTGTCCTTTGAACTCTTCACCTTGACAATAATGCTGTTTGATTGTCACGGTTCATAAGGATGGCGGAACGACTTTTCAACCAGCAGCAAGTCCATCAATAGATCTGAAGCCATTACCTTCGCCACCCGATGTGTCTAATCTTATTAATACGCTTCCATTGTCGATCTTGTTAAGATCGTTTGCTTACAAGACTTCGAAGCAGCACCACCTCCAAGAGTAAACATATACCCGATCGTGGCCTTCATCTCATCGGCATCAGAGATCCAATTCGCATCACTATACCCTTCAAGTACCGGCGGGTTGTCCGGTATAGTGTAGTCCATAGTTCATAGTACCTTTGGATAAGCATAACTCTCTCAAAAACGCCAATGTACATCACCGGTTTGGAAACAAATCGGCTCGGTTCTTAATAGCAAATGCGATGTAGAGCCTCGTTGCGCTCGCTAGATCTTGGAGTGAACCAACAATGCGAGTATCTCAATTGATCAATAGCTGTGCCTTTTGACTTTTGAATCAGCACACTAGAATCATATGGTGTTTGAGATGGTTTGCGATCAGAATATCCAAAGCGACTCAACACCTTCTCAACATAATGGGATTGCGAAGTGTGATCCCACCCTCATCATCTCTCAAAAGCTTGATGTTCAAGATAACATCAGCCACCCAAGATCCTTCATCTCAAAGTTACGAGGCGGGAAGGACTTAACCTCGTCGATCAACTTGAGATTAGTCCCAAATATCGGTATGTCATCAACATACAAACACGGTATAACTCCTTACGCCCCCACCATAGCGTTAGTATACACATTTATCGGCCTCATTAACAATAAAGCCAACAGATGTCAGCGTTTCATTAAACTTGTCATGCCATTGCTTAGGCGCTTGTCTCGAGCCATACAAAGATTTCACCAACACACACCTTTCCTTCGACCATCCATCACAAAGCCATCGTAAATTTGTTGCATATAGATTTCCTCCTTTAGCTCTTCGTTCGGAAAGCCGTCTTAACATCCATCGATGAATGAGAAGACCATGTGGCCGCCAGCGAGTAATACTCGAATAATGGTCGATCAGCCGCGGGTGAATAAGTGTCGAAGACCATGTATGGGCAGCTTGCAAGCGGGTTCGATGCGGGCTCAAGATCGATACGAACTCAAGCTGGCGATGAGGAGGCATGCGGAGCTCTTACGGAAAGACATCTTGGTACTCACAAGCAATTTGGAATCGAGAGATAGCATTGATTCGCCCTTCTCATTGAGAGAAAACAACGAATGGTTTCATCACGGCGGCATAGATGATCACATCATTAGAAGAGTGAGTCGATTGAATTTCACAGCAGCACAATCAAGTGAGCTTTGTCTTTGATAAAAGCCGATCCATTCGAGAATAAGATCAATATCGAGTCACCAAGAACCCTTTGGTTTAGGCAATCTATAATAGCCCATCTTGATAGAGACATCCGGAACCATGTAGCTTGCATTCATGCATTTACCGGAGACAACTGCTAATGGTCTAGGCAAATCTTGGAAAGACAAGTCATGCTTAGATGCAAATGGTTTAGAGATGAAACTAAGCGATGCACCGTGTCGAAGAACTTTTGAGAATATCATTAACAAGAAGATTACCCATGATCACATCGGAAGAATCCTCTGCTGGCTGCATTCATCATATTGACCTTTGCAAACTTGGGATTATGCTTGACCTTTGCATTCTGGAAGATTTCACGGGGAGGAGGAGGCGGAAGGCGCCTCTGGTTGAAGCACTTGTTAGCATAGTGACCTTCTGTGACATTTGTTGCAAGTCACTTGAGAAGAGGACGGTGGTAAGGAGCACTTGACCTTGGAGCTTGAGAATTAGACTTGTTACGATAGCTTGGGTTGGGTGGGTGGGAAGATCCACGGCCACACAGAGTTCTTCTGGCGATAAAAGGTGGCCAGCGGAGGAGGAGGAAGGTAAAACCTGCTTAGCTGCCACTTGAGGAAGAAGAAAGTGGCTGCATCCTGATTCTCTTCTTAGAAGCCTCACATTTGAGCTGGGCAGCTTCTTGCTTGAGCCATGTTGTAGAAATCATCATACTTATCTGGCTCAAAGCAGCACAAGAGCTAATTGCAGATCCTCTCTCGAGACCACCTCTGAATTGATAGATCATACTCTTCTCATCAGTCGTCTTGCTTAGCAAAGCAGCGAGCTTACAGGCTGGATATTGTATTGATAGACGGACATGTTGCCTTGCTTGAGATTGCGGAACTCCTCACGCTTGCTCTCAACAACACTTTTCGGAATGTGATGAGCTCACGAAATCACGGCGGAACTCATCGGTGGTAACCACGACCTCCTCTGGAATCTTTGTATTCTTTGGTACCACTCGGACTTGATCCTTGAGTTGAAGCGATGCAAACTTGACAAAGTCCTCGGGTCGACATTGCTACAATCAAAATGCTTGCAGATGTCCACTAACCAATCGTCGTATCGTGGCCTCGACACAAGCGAAAAGACTTGGTGATTAGCGAGGCGGTAGAGAGTAGCAAAGTGTGGCTGATTGATGCCTTGACCTTGATTTCCTTGATTGCCTTGCCCTGATGCGTTCTTGCAAGAGCTGCAAAATCATCGAGCATTGGCATTGGTGGCTGCCATGATAGCTTGCCGGGCCTCTGAGGCGGAGGTGGAGGTGGAGGTTCGGTTGATCCCCATCATTGCGATCCGGATTCAGGCAGGCGTGGGCGGAGCCATCTGAAGAGGTGACATCCGTTAGTCCTTTGATAGACAAATAGATAAGTAGAATCAGCGGATAGAAATTGCAACATATAGTCTTCACAATAAACATTGAACAAGAATGAGCGAATGAATTCAAAGTTAATCATCACCACGTCCATTAAGGTGAAAGCCACTTAGATAAAGATATGGAAACAACATCATCTTAGAAACAAATCGAATATCTGGCTGAAAACAAAAGATTGACTTCTAGAATGAGCGGAACAAACACATGATAGAATTTACGCCCAAAGTGTTAGTGGTGGGGCCCTACGGACCTGACGTATAGCGGGACGTCACGAATGACAAACAAGGCGTCCCGAATCAGCATAGCCAAGGATTCTTTAAGGCGTCTCGCGACCCTTTGTAAATCGACCGTGAATGGGCGGACCACTGAGCGTTGAACCCCAATCTCAAAGCATACATCATCGAAAAGAATATCCTGTAAGCTACTAGAATTCCCACCTATAAACTCCGAAACTTTACGGTTATGCAATGCGGTGTTGGGGATACGGGGACACAAATATATCACCCAAACTAACAATACCTAGATCCAATTGTATCCATCCGTCAACACATAACCAAGAAATCCTCGGAAATCGTGTACCTCGACCTTGAAAAACATCCGTTATGCAAGTCATGGCAATACTCCCTTTTCGCCACGATCTTTGGGCTATCGGGGTTATCTCACAAACAAGCTGCACAAAAGAGATTTCGATGTCGGCAAAACTCGGTATTCGAGTACAGCGATAAAATTGTGGCGACAACACCTCGGAGCTCAACTCCCGGGACCTTTGCCACAACCCTAAATGTCGGGAGGCACCAAGAACAATGTTCTCGTCACAAAACCATCGAGCGATTCCAAGATACCCGTGATCCTAAATTTTTTTAGTGAAATTTGAGAAGAAGAGTCAAAACTCTCGTCGGAGACCTCCGCAGGCTGACAGAGAAATTTGCAGGGAGTAAAAAGAATCCTACTCTCCGATATATATAATCCTAAGACTCAAAACATTTCCCATTCTAGACTCAACAAGCATGACAAACAATCAAGTAGGGGCTCCTAAGTGGGGAAGGCTCGATACCAACATAGCATGCGATGCGGCTATATCTCCCGATGTCGAGGCACGACTTAGAAGCATAACCGCATTGAAAGCAATGTCATAAGTGAGGTAATCTTCACACAACCCATGTAATAAATAAGGAAAGAGATACATAGTTGGCTTACGATAGCCACTTCACACAGTACATAAATAAACATCCATCATTGAGTACACTCAAGGTCCGACTCGGAACCAAAATAAAGAAGATACCCCAAATGCTACAGATCCCGAATCGTCCCAGCTGGGCACCACTCTGATCATCGGGAAAAGACACATAATAACGACCACGTTCCTCGTCGAACTCCCACTTGAGCTCGGTTGAGTCACTGCCTTGGCATCGTCGGCTGCAACTGTTTTGGAAGTATCGTGAGTCACGGGGACTCGGCAATCTCACACCCGAGATCAAGACTATTTAAGCTAATAGGAAGGACGAGTAGTAAAGTGGAGCTGCAACAGCGACTAGCATATATGGTGGCTACATGCAAAGAGGCGAGAAGAGGAGCAAAGCACGATCGTGAAACTAATAGCGATCAAGAAGTGATCTGAACTACTTCGTCGGACATAACTCCAACACCGTGTTCACTTCCGGACTCCGCGAGAAGAGACCATCACAGTTACACCTGTGATTGATGTGTATTTTATTTAAAGGTCAACTTTGGGTTTTCTACAACGGACATTAACAAATTCCCATCGCCTCATAACGCATGAGCACGGCTTTGAAAGATATTACCTGCGGGGGTGTCCCAACAGCCCATTATAAGCTCTCACGGTCAGCGAAGGATATTCCTTCTACAGGGAAGACCGATCAATCTCGGAATCCGGACTACAAGACATTTCGGTGACAATAAAACAAGACCAGCAAAGCCGCCCGAATGTGCCGACAAATCCCGATAGGAGCTGCACATATCTAGTTCTCGAGCACACCGGATTGTCCAAACTTCCGATAAGCCAGCTCGAGTTGCCCAGATGGCCACGGTGGGCGACAGGTTTGGACCAACTTTCGAAGGAGAACTGGCCGGGGGTTAAAATAAAGATGACCCTCGGGCTCGCGAAAACCGGGGAAAAAGGCTTGGTGGCAAATGGTAAAACCAAAGTTGGGCCTTCTTTGGGCGAGTCTTATTCAAAGCGAACTGTCAAGGGGTCCCATAAATCACCCAACCGTGTAAGGAGCATAAAATCAAGGAACATAACACGGTATGGCGGAAACTAGGGTGGCAAGAGTGGAACAAAACACGGGCATAAGGCGAGCCTTCCACCCTTTACCAAGTATATAGATGTATTAAAATATAGCAGATATATATTGTGATATCCCCAACAAGTAAACATGTTCCAATAAGGAACAACATCTCCATGTTCAACAAGGAACAAACTTCACTTCACTGCAACTAGCGCTATAAGAGGGCTGAGCAAGCGGTAACATAGCCAATCAGCGGTTTGCTAGGAAAAGGATGGTTAGGGGCTGACATGGCAATATGGGTGGCATGATATAGCAAGTGGTAGGCATCGCAGCATAGGCATAGCAAAAGGCGAGCAACTAGCATAGCAAAGATAGAAGTGATTTCGAGGTATGGTCATCTTGCACGCAATGTTCTCGAGTTGTCGAAAGCTTGATCCTCGTAAGCGTTCTCAACAGGTTCCTCGTTCACGTACTCGTCTCGGCTCTACCCAAAGCAACAACACAAACAAAGGAACCACAATAAATCACGGTGCAATGCACAATCAACATGATGCAAAACATGACATGATATGCGGGATGTGATATGCAATGCGTATATGCGCCCGGAAGGTAAATGATGAACCAGGCATCAACTTGGCAAACCAAGTATGCCACTGGAAAGATGAGATGATTTGGTTGAAATCGATATAAAGATCACGAAATCGGATGCACGGTTTGGAAATGACAAGCAAAACAAGAATGGCACAAATCTGCCATTAACAGCATGATGCCACTTAGCAAGCAACAATTAAATAAGCTACTGCACCCAAACATATCAACAAATCACATGGCAGTGATCTACATGATGCTCGACAAAAGATGAGCACTGAGCTACGGCTAGTTCACATCATAACATGTTCAAACAAGCATGGCAAAAGTGCACAAAATATCAGGCTGGACATGGCAAAAACAGCATCAGGTTGCAATGTTCAGAGCAACAAAACTACATGCTACAGGAACTTAAAATAGCAAAACAAGGCATGGCATGAATCTACTCAAAGCATAGAACAAAAGTCCTTACTGACCATAAGCCAAAAGGACTAGAAAATATAGTAACACCCATGTCAATATTGAAAGTCTAGTTAACAGATTCAGCAACAAGACATGTCAAAACTGATAACGAGAGGGCATGTTTACAAGCTCAATGCACTCACTACAGAGCCTTAAATGACAAACTAAGCATACATACATCAAGAAGACATGACATAGAAGACATACATGGCAAGAACGATAACATAGCCTATATGGATCAACCACAACAAGCTTGGCAAAATTGAATAACATGTATACAATCTGCCAGGAAACATTTGATAGCAAAAGTAGAGCTCGATTGACTCAAGCTATGGCATCCCATAATTGCAAACAAAGGCATGGATGGATGGAGCAAGACATTTTTTACAAAACACCCTTACTGAAGTATCTCAAAATATGCATAGATCTCTCGGTAGCATCAAGTTAACATGGCATCAAAATCAGCTAAAACAGGGCTGAAATCAGCAACATCAGGACACCTACTTTGCATGATTGTGCTAGTCACCACATAGATCACAAAAATACATGGCATATATCCCTGGAAAGATGGCATGGCATATTTCAAAACACATGTGGGACTCAAATTCATAGGGTGCACACAATAATCATGGCAAAAATAACAAAAGTGCAAGTTCTGTTCTGAAACAGAAACTAACAACACATAGCACTCTCCCAACAGCATTTCGGGCATCAAGATGAGCTCAAATGAAAATGATGCAATGAGATGAAATGATCTACTCTTTGATACAAACATTTTGACATATTATCACGGCATAAAAGCAGACTCTACGATGACAAAGTTATAGCACGTTGAAAATGCAACAAAATCATTGGATGCAAAAATAACTTGGAGAAAAATGGAGAGGAAAAGAGTCAGCAGGCGTGCGTGGATCGAGGCGGATCGGGGCCCGACCCGTCGGACTGGCGACAGCCGGATCGATGGGCCTTGAGCTCTCGGGAGGAGGAGGTCGCCGTGAGGTGGCAGGCCGGGCCAAGGCTGCAGGGCCCGTGGAGAAAGCGGCCGGTGTGTGTGAAGTGAGCAGTGGCCAGGCGGCGAGTGGCGGGGGCGGGGGCAGGCCAGGCGCAGGCCAGGCCTTGCGTGCGCCGTGAATGACCCGCAGCCGTGGCGTGGCCAGCGTCGCTGGCGGCCAGTCTTGAGCGCCACCCAGCAGGCGGTAGTGAGCGGGCGGGCGAGAAGGCCCCGGCCAGGCCAGAACATGTGGAGGAGGAGGAGACAGTGGTGACCCGGGTGATTGGGCCAGGTAGAGGCGGACGTCCGTGGCCGGGAGACAGCGTCCGTGGATGAGGAAGGATTTTAGGGTTTGGGAAGGATGATCCGATTTGGAGGGTTTGCTTAAATAGGCATAGAGGAGCTAGGAGAGTCAAATGAGGTGTAGTTTTCGCCCTACGATCGTGATCGAGCAGACGGAGAGCATGGAAGTGACTTAGATGGGTTATTGGGCTGTTTTGAAGGGGTGTTGAGCTGCAACAAAGAGGCCTTTGCGAGAGTCGGTTAATCGTTGGAGTACCAAGCGAGCTCCAAATGACCGAAACTTGACCGGTGGTCTGGGTGGTATACCAAGGCCACTAGACAAACCTCGGTCCATTTCGAGAAGGTTTAGTACCCTTTACGGAAAAGCGTAAAAGGGCCTTGGGGAGATAGGAGTCTTGGGATTGCAAAAGCGGACAACGGGAAAAATGCTCGGAATCATGAGGCGGACACGTATGCAAATCGATGCACATGATGACATAAAATAAAATGCATGACATGGACAAAATGCAAAGAGGAAAACCCAACCACGGAGGAATATCATATCACAATGCGAAAATGGCAAGAGTTGGAGTTACAAATATGGAAAGTTACTTCGGGGTGTTACAACACTCCACCACTACAAGAGGATCTCGTCCGAGATCTAGGACTGAAAGAACTCCGGATATTCGGAGCGGAGGTGATCCTCGCGCTCCGGGTAGCTTCTCGGTTGAATGGTGTGACCACTTCACTTTCAGAATTTGATTGACTTGTTGCGAGTCTTGCGCTCGGTTTCTTCAAGAATAACAGCAGGGGTGCTCATGATAAGAGATTTTCTTGAAGGTCAATCTCTTGAAGTTGATAGTGCGTTCAGGTGTCTTGAAGCACTTGCGAAGCTGTGACACGTGAAACACATCGTGCGCGTTTGCAAAGTTGGATGGAAGCTCAAGTTGATAGGCGAGATCGCCTCTTTTCCCAATGATCTTGAAAGGACCCGTATCTAGGTGCAAGCTTCCCTTTGATACGAGCGGCGAGTGCCTTTCATTGGAGAGGCGGAGGTAGACATGGTCTCCGATTTCAAAAGCCACATCCGGTGCTTATCATCATAATAGCTCTTACGGGCGATTGCGCGGCTTTGAATTCTCACGAATGACTTGGCACATTTCTTACATACGTGATCAAGTCATTGCCAAGAGATTAGCGTTCACTGTCTCGAGACCAATTGAGAGAGTCGGCACTACGCCATAGAGAATTTCGAATGGGGCCTTGCCGAACTTCGCTTGGAAGCTGTTGTTGTAGGAGAACTTCGGCATATGGAAGACAATCTTCCACTTCATACGAAGGAAATGACACAAGCCACGAGCATATCTTCAAGGATTTGATTAACTTCGCTCAACTTGGCCACTTGTTTGAGGATGGAAAGCTGTCTTTGAAGCAGATGTTGGTGCCCATGGCCTTACGAAAAGAATCCCGAACTTGGAGGTAAAGATGCTGCCCAGTGCAGAAGAGATCACTTGTGGAATGCCGTGCAAGGAGACAATCACAGAGGTGTATAGCTCGCCATGGCGAGCTGCTGTGATGGATTCTTTGATAGGAAGAAAATGAGCCACTTTAGTAAGCTTGTCAATGACAACGAAGATAGCATCATTTCACGCTTGGACTTTGGGAAGCCAGTCCGAAGTCCATTTCAATATGATCAAACTTCCATTCAGGAATAGCAAGAGGTTGGAGGAGACCAGCTGGTCTTTGGTGTTACCTTTCACTCTTCTGCGGACATCACACTCATTCACGAATTGAGCAATTTCTCGCTTCATTCGAGTCCACCAATATATTGCTTGAGGTCATGGTACATCTTCGTACTTCGGGATGAATGGATAGAAGCGAATTGTGAGCCTCGTTCATAATGACTTTCGTAGATCACCCTTAGGAACCACAATCCGGTCCTCAAAGAAAAGAGTGTCTTTGTCATCAATGTGGAAGCACTTGTACTTGGAAATGCCCTTATCGATACCACGTTTCACCTTTTCACCATGGTATCCGAGAAGTTGAGCCTCACGAATCTGATCTTCCAAAGTAGGAGAGACTATGAGGTTGGCAAGAAAACCTTGAGGAACAACTTGAAGATTCAGCTTGCGGAAAGATTCACGGAGATCCATTTGAAAAGGCTTGAGATTAGGCATTGCGATAAGCTTTCTGCTCAAAGCATCTGCAATGACATTGGCCTTGCCGGAGTATATTCAATACTTGGGTTGTACTCTTGAATCATTTCGACCCATCGAGTATGCACGAGGTTGAGGTTGGGCTGAGTGAAAATGTACTTGAGACTCTTGTGATCGGTGAAAATGTCACTTTCCTTCCCAACAAGAGATGTCTCCGTTATCAATGCATGGACAACTGCCGCCAACTCAAGATCGTGAGTGGGGTAGTTCTTCTCGTTAGGCTTCAAGCTGGCGAGAGGTATAAGCCACAACTCTCTTCTCTTGCATTAACACAGCAAGAGACCTTGAAGAGCATCATCGAGAAAACTTCAAATGGCTTGGATTCATCGGGAGGAGTCGAGCAGGGAGGCTGTGTGAGTTTCTCTTTGAGGTATTGAAAGCAACGTCACACTCGGGAGACGGACATACTTCACATGCTTACGGAGAAGGTTGGAAAGAGGCTTTGCAATCTTGGAGAAGTTCTCAGCGAATCTTGACAATAGCTTGCAAGACCAAGAAAAGCTGCGGGCTGCTTGACATTACGAGGAGGTTCCCAATTCACAATTGCGGACACCTTCTCGGGATCAACTGCGATACCCTTAGCGAAGATGATATGACCAAGATAAAGCACTTCATCAAGCCAAAATTCACATTTGGAGAACTTAGCATAGAATTGATACTCTACGAGCTTGTCTAGCACCAATCGCAAATGTTTGGCATGATCCTTCTTATTCTTGGAAGACCAAAATATCATCAAGATAGACCAAGGCAGAATTCATTGGTGTAGGGGTTGAATATGAAGTTCATCATCGAGAGAAAGTCGGAGGAGCATTGGCGAGGCGAAAGACATGGCGGTATATTCATAAGAACCAAAACTTGTTACGAATCTTTGTCTTGGGAATATCTTGTTCACGAATCTGAATCGATGATACCCCATCTGAAGGTCAAGCTTGGAGAACACTTTAGCACCTTTGAGTTGCTCGAAAAGCTCATTGATGTTGGGAAGTGGATACTTGTTCTTGATTGTCTTCTTATTCAATGGGCCGATGTCGGCGCAAAAGTCGGTCCGTGCCATCCTTCTTCGGACAAAAGAACACCACAACCCCAAGGAGATGAACTTCGATGCGATCAAACCAGACGCTCTTGTTCATCAAGCTGCTTCTTCAATTCCTTCAGCTCTTGAGGTCCAAGCTTGTATGGGCGGCTTGCAAGCGGGTTCGATGCGGGCTCAAGATCGATACGAACTCAAGCGGCGATGAGGAGGCATGCCGGAGCTCTTACGGAAAGACATCTTGGTACTCACAAGCATTTGGAATCGAGAGATAGCATTCAGTTCGCCCTTCTCATTGAGAGAAAACAACCGAATGGTTTCATCACGGCGGCATAGATGATCACATCATTAGAAGAGTGAGTCAATTGAATTTCCTGGCAGCACAATCAAAGCTGAGCTTTGTCTTTGATAAAGCCGATCCATTCGAGAATAAGATCAATATCCAAGTCACCAAGAACAATTGGTTTAGGCAGAAATCTATAATCGCCCATCTTGATAGAGACATCCGGAACCATGTAGCTTGCATTCATGCATTTGCCGGAGAACAACTGCTAATGGTCTAGGCAAATCTTGGAAAGACAAGTCATGCTTAGATGCAAATGGTTTAGAGATGAAACTAAGCGATGCACGTGTCAAAGAACTTTTGCGGGAATATCATTAACAAGAAGATTACCCATGATCACATCGGAAGAATCCTCTTTGAGCTGCATTCATCATATTGACCTTTGCAAACTTGGGATTATGCTTGACCCTTTGCATTCTTTGGAAGATTTCCACGGAGGAGGAGGAAGGCGCCTCTGGTTGAAGCACTTGTTAGCATAGTGACCTTTCTGCGACATTTGTTGCAAGTCACTTGAGGAGAAGCGGACGGTAAGGAGCACTTGACCTTGGAGCTTGAGAATTAGACTTGTTACGATAGCTTGGGTTGGGTGGGTGGGAAGATCCACGGCCACTGAGTTCTTCTGTTGATAAAATTGGCGGAGCGGAGGAGGAGGAAGGTAAAACTCTTTGCTTAGCTGCCACTTGAGAGGAAGAAGAAGACTGACTGCATCCTGATTCTCTTCTTAGAAGCCTCACATTTGAGCTGGGCAGCTTCTTGCTTGAGCCATGTTGTAGAAATCATCATACTTATCGGCTCAAACAGCACAAGAGCTAATTGCAGATCTCTCTCGGACCACCTCTGAATTGATAGATCATACTCTTCTCATCAGTGCGTCTTGCTTAGCAAAGCAGCGAGCTTACAGAACTGGATATTGTATTGATAGACAGACATGTTGCCTTGCTTGAGATTGCGGAACTCCTCACGCTTGCTCTCAACAACACTTTTGAATGTGATGAGCTCTGAAATCACGGCGGAACTCATCGAGTAATGACCGACCTCCTCTGGAATCTTTGTATTCTTTGGTACCACTCGGCAGACTTGATCCTTGAGTTGAAGCGATGCAAACTTGACAAAGTCCTCGGTCGACATTGCTACAATCAAAATGCTTGCAGATGTCCACTAACCAATCGTCGGCGTCGTGGCCTCGACCACGAAGCGAAAGACTTGGCTGATTAGCGAGGCCCGGTGAGAGTAGCAAAGTGTGGCTGATTGATGCCTTGACCTTGATTTCCTTGATTGCCTTGCCCTGATGCGTTCTTGCAAGAGCTGCAAAATCATCGAGCATTGGCATTGGTGGCTGCCATGATAGCTTGCCGGGGCCTCTGGAGGCGGAGGTGGAGGTGGAGGTTGATTGATCCCCATCATTGCGATCCGGATTGAGGAGCGTTGGCGGAGCCATCTGAAGAGGTGACATCCGTTAGTCCTTTGATAGACAAATAGATAAGTAGAATCAGCGGATAGAAATTGCAACATATAGTCTTCACAATAAACATTCGAACAAGAATGAGCGAATGAATTCAAAGTTAATCATCACCCGTCCATTAAGGTGAGAAGCCACTTAGATAAAGATATGGAAACAACATCTATCTTAGAAACAAATCGAATATCTGGCTGAAAACAAAAGATTGACTTCTAGAATGGCGGAACAAACACATGATAGAATTTACGCCCAAAGTGTTAGTGGTGGGGCCCACACGGACCTGACGTATAGCGGGCGTCACGAATGACAAACAAGGCGTCCCGAATCAGCATAGCCAAGGATTCTTTAAGGCGTCTCGCGACCTTGTAAATCGACCGTGAATGGGCGGACCACTGAGCGTTGAACCCCAATCTCAAATCATACATCAGCCGGAAAGAATATCACTGTAAGCTACTAGAATTCCCACCTATAAACTCCCGAAACTTTACGGTTATGCAATCTGGTGTTGGGGATCTGGGGACACAAAATATATCACCCAAACTAACAATACCTAGATCAAGCTGTATCCATCCGTCAACACATAACCAAGAAATCCTCGAAATCGTGTACCTCGACCTTGAAAAACATCCGTTATACAAGTCATGGCAATACTCCCTTTTCGCCACGATCTTTGGGCTATCGGGGTTATCTCACCAACAAGCTGCACAAAAGAGATTTGATGTCGGCAAAACTCAGGTATTCGAGGCTGCAGCGATAAAATTGTGGCGACAACACCTCGGAGCTCAACTCCCGGGACACTGCCACAACCCCTAAATGTCGGGAGGCACCAAGAACAATGTTCTCGTCACAAAACCATGAACGATTCCAAGATACCACGTGATCCTAAATTTTTTTAGTGAAATTTGAGAGAAGAGTCAAAACTCTCGTCGGGAGACCTCACGAGCTGACGAAGGGTGGGGAGTAAAAGAATCCTACTCTCGATATATATAATCCTAAGACTCAAAACATTTTCCATTCTAGACTCAACAACGCCAGACAAACAATCAAGTAGGGGCTCCTAAGTGGGAAGGCTCGATTACCAACATTGCGCCCCGATGGCTATATCTCCCGTGTCGAGGCACGACTTAGAGCATAACCGCATTGAAAGCAATGTTGCAAGTGAGGTAATCTTCACACAACCCATGTAATAAATAAGGAAAGAGATACATAGTTGGCTTCGATCGCCACTTCACACAGATACATAAATAAACATCCATCATTGAGTACACTCAAGGTCCGACTACGGAACCAAAATAAAAGAAGATACCCCAAATGCTACACAGATCCCGAATCGTCCCAGCTGAGCACCACTCACGATCATCGGGAAAAGACACATAATAACGACCACGTTCCTCGTCGAACTCCACTTGAGCTCGGTTGAGTCACCTGCTTGGCATCGTCGGCACTGCAACTGTTTTGGAAGTATCTGTGAGTCAGGGACTCGGCAATCTCACAGCGAGATCAAGACTATTTAAGCTAATAGGAAGGACAGAGTAGTAAAGTGGAGCTGCGAGCAGCGACTAGCATATATGGTGGCTACATACGCAAAGAGAGGCGAGAAGAGGAGCAAAAGCGGTCGTGAAACTAATAGCGATCAGAAGTGATCTGAACTACTTACGTCGAGACATAACTCCAACACCGTGTTCACTTCCGGACTCCATGAGAAGAGACCATCACAGTTACACCTTGATTGATGTGTATTTTATTTAAGGTCAACTTTGGGTTTTCTACAACGGACATTAACAAATTCCCATCGCCTCATAACATGAGCACGGCTTTGAAGATTATTACCTGCGGGGTGTCCCAACAGCCCATTATAAGCTCTCACGGTCAGCGAAGGATATTCCTTCTACGGGAAGACCCGATCAATCTCGGAATCCCGGACTACAAGACATTTCGTGACAATAAAACAAGACCAGCAAAGCCGCCCGAATGTGCCGACAAATCCCGATAGGAGCTGCACATATCTCGTTCTCGGGCACACGGATTGTCAAACTTCCGATAGGCCAGCTCGAGTTGCCCTGATGGCCCGTGGTGACAGTTTGGACCAGCACTCGAGGAGAACTGGCCGGGGTTAAAATAAAGATGACCCTCGGGCTCGCGAAAACCGGGGAAAAGGCTTAGGTGGCAAATGGTAAAACCAAAGTTGGGCCTTCTTTGGGCAGAGTCTTATTCAAGCGAACTGTCAAGGGGTCCATAAATCACCCAACCGTGTAAGGAGCATAAAATCAAGGAACATAACACGGTATGGCGGAAACTAGGGTGGCAAGAGTGGAACAAAACACCGGGCATAAGGCCGAGCCTTCCACCCTTTACCAAGTATATAGATGTATTAAAATATAGCAGATATATATTGTGATAATCCCCAACAAGTAAACATGTTCCAATAAGGAACAACATCTCCATGTTCAACAAGGAACAAACTTCACTTCACTGCAACTAGCGCTATAAGAGGGCTGAGCAAGCGGTAACATAGCCAATCAGCGGTTTGCTAGGAAAAGGATGGTTAGGGGCTGACATGGCAATATGGGTGGCATGATATAGCAAGTGGTAGGCATGCAGCATAGGCATAGCAAAGCGAGCAACTAGCATAGCAAAGATAGAAGTGATTTGAGGTATGATCATCTTGCGCAATGTTCTCAGAGTTGTGAAAGCTTGATCCTCGTAAGCGTTCTCAACAGGTTCCTCGTTCACGTACTCGTCTCTGGCTCTACCCAAAGCAACAACACAAACAAAGGAACCACAATAAATCACGGTGCAATGCACAATCAACATGATGCAAAACATGACATGATATGCGGGATGTGATATGCAATGCGTATATGCGCCGGAAGGTAAATGATGAACCAGGAATCAACTTGGCAAACCAAGTATGCCACTGGAAAGATGAGATGATTTGGTTGAAATCGATATAAAGATCACGAAATCGGATGCGGTTTGGAAATGACAAGCAAAACAAGAATGGCACAAATCTGCCATTAACAGCATGATGCCACTTAGCAAGCAACAATTAAATAAGCTACTGCACCCAAACGTATCAACAAAGCACATGGCAGTGATCTACACATGATGCTCGACAAAAGATGAGCACTGAGCTACGGCTAGTTCACATCATAACATGTTCAAACAAGCATGGCAAAAGTGCACAAAATATCAGGCTGGACATGGCAAAAACAGCATCAGGTTGCAATGTTCAGAGCAACAAAACTACATGCTACAGGAACTTAAAATAGCAAAACAAGGCATGGCATGAATCTACTCAAAGCATAGAACAAAAGTCCCTTACTGACCATAAGCCAAAAAGGACTAGAAAATATAGTAACACCCATGTCAATATTGAAAGTCTCGTTAACAGATTCAGCAACAAGACATGTCAAAAACTGATAACGAGAGGGCATGTTTACAAGCTCAATGCACTCACTACAGAGCCTTAAATGACAAACTAAGCATACATACATCAATAAGACATGACATAGAAGACATACATGGCAAGAACAATAACATAGCCTATATGGGTCAACCACAACAAGCTTGGCAAAATTGAATAACATGTATACAATCTGCCAGGAAACATTTGATAGCAAAAGTAGAGCTCGATTGACTCAAGCTATGGCATCCCATAATTGCAACCAAAGGCATGGATGGATAGAGCAAGACATGTTTTACAAAACACCCTTACTGAAGTATCTCAAAATATGCATAGATCTCTCGGTAGCATCAAGTTAACATGGCATCAAAATCAGCTAAAACAGGGCTGAAATGAGCAACATCAGGACACCTACTTTGCATGATTGTGCTAGTCACCACATAGATCACAAAAATACATGGCATATATCCCTGGAAAGATGGCATGGCATATTTCAAAACACATGTAGGACTCAAATTCATAGGGTGCACACAATAATCATGGTAAAAATAACAAAAGTGCAAGTTCTGTTCTGAAACAGAAACTAACAACACATAGCACTCTTCCAACAGCATTTCGGGCATCAAGATGAGCTCAAATGAAAATGGTGCAATGAGATGAAATGATCTACTCTTTGAGGCGAACATTTTGACATATTATACATAAAAGCAGACTCACGATGACAAAGTTACAGCACGTTGGAAATGCAACAAAATCATTGGATGCAAAAATAACTTGGAGAAAAATGGAGAGGAAAAGAGTCAGCGGGTGCGCGTGGATCGAGGCGGATCGAGGCCCGACCCGATCGGACTGGCAACAGCCGGATCGGTGGGGCCTTGAGCTCAGCGAGGAGGAGGAGGTCGCCGTGGGGTGGCCAGGAAGCCTGGCAATGGCCTTGAAGCCTTGGTAGCCGTGAGAGCCAGCCAGCTTGGCCGGTGTGTGTGGCCAGGCCGAAGTGAGACAGTGTGGAGGCAGGCGGAGAAGGGAGCAGGCAGGCCAGGCAGGCATGGCCAATGGCCAGCCAGACCAACCGCCCGGCAATGAATGTGGCCAGCGTCGCTCCGGCCAGCAGTCTTGAAAGCGGCCATGGTAGCAGCCAGCGCCAGCCGAGCAGGCGACCCCGGATGGGCCACCCATGAACCTGGTGTGAGAGGAGGAGGAGGACAGGTGGCGGCCGGTGATTGGGCGGGCCCAGGGCAGACGTGTCCGGCTGCGGTAGACGTCCGTCCGTGGTGAGGGCGGATTTTAGGGTTTCGGGGAAGGATGATCCGATTTGGAGGGTTTGCTTAAATAGGCATAGAGGGAGCTAGGAGAGTCCAAATGAGGTGTAGTTTTCGCCCACGATCGTGATCGAGCAGCGGAGAGCATGGAAGTGACTTAGATGGGTTATTGGGATGTTTTGAAGGGGTGTTGAGCTGCAACTTAAAGAGGCCTTTGCGAGAGTCACGGTTAACCGTTGGAGTACCAAGCGAGCTCAAATGACCGAAACTTGACCGGTGGTCTCGGGTGGTATACCAAGGCCACTAGACAAACCTCGGTCCATTTCGAGAAGGTTTAGTACCCTTTACGGAAAAGCGTAAAAGGACCGCGGGGAGATAGGAGTCTTGGGATTGCCAAAGCGGACAACGGGAAAATGCCGGAATCATGGGGCGAACACGTATGCAAATCGATGCACATGATGAAATAAAATAAAATGCATGACATGGACAAAATGCAAAAAGAGGAAAACCCAACCACGGAGGAATATCATATCACAATGCGAAAATGGCAAGAGTTGGAGTTACAAATATGGAAAGTTACTTAGGGGTGTTACCGTCCTCTAAGTGAATAATACCGTGTTCCTTACGAGAAGGCATCAAACTCTTTAGAAGTACTCTCCACCACGATCTGTGGGACTCGTTTAATATTCTTTTCAAGTTGATTCTCAACTTACGCCTTATAGATTTTGAAGTAGTGTAGAGCCTCATCTTTAGTATTTAACAGATACACATAGCAATATCTAGTGGAATCATCTATCAAAGTCATGAAATATTTCTTTCCACCTTTAGTCAACACACCATTCATCTCACAAAGATCAGAATGTATGAGTTCGGTGGCACCAAGTGTCTCTCTCTGCTGCCTTGTGAGGCTTGCGAGGTTGTTTAGATTAATACACGAATGGCACTTAGAACCTTTGGCTAAAGTGAAACTTCGGGATTAAATTCGATTTTGCTAGCAGCGTCATAACACGAAACTAATGTGACAAAGGCGTGAATGCCATACTTGATTCATTAACACTCAAATGAATATTGTTCACGACTTTATTACATAGATCTGCAAGAGAAAGGCGGAACATGCCTCGCATTCATAACCCTTTCAACAAATAGTCCATATTTTGTAACAACTAATTTATTAGACTCGAATACCAACTTAAACCCTTCTCTACATAGAAGGAGCCACTAACTAGGTTCTTCTTGATGGCGGGGACATGCTGCACGTTCTTCATTTGCATGATCACCTTGAAGTAAACTTCAGATCGGCCGTGCCAACACCAAAGCGAAGCACTCGCGCCATTCCCCATCGATGCGGACCCGTGACACGTGGCCTGGTAAGAAAACAAATGAAATGTCGGCACACACATGAACACTGCACTGTGTGACCCACCAATCGGTGGGCGGCCAAACGAAAATACTGACAAATAAATTACCGTACCGGATACCACTCTCATTGTTGCTCACAATCATATTGTGAGACTTGGAGTCCTGCCCTTGCTTCTTGTACTTGTTTGGGCACTTGTTGGCCCAATGTTCAATGAACCACAAGTAAAGCAGCCCTCATCCTTCTTGTTCTTCTTGAAGGTCTTCTTACCCTTCTTCTTAAAGTCGGCACTCTGTTGGACACGTTCTTTCCCTTGGGCTTGTGGGGCTGGAGTTCTTCGATGCACCATATTGGCCCGAAGTTCCTTGACCCCTTTTCCATCGAGTCCTTTTCCTTGAATTCTGCTCAACACTCGGATGGCCAATGACATCCTCCACGGAGAATTCACGCCTCGATGTTTGAGTGGTGGCAAAGTTCCTCCGAGAATTGGGAAGCTTAGCGATTATGCAGCCGCGACAAACTTGCCCGTAACTTCGCGCTTAGAAGCTCAAGCTCCTTAACAATGCATATTATCTCATGAGCCTGCTCCAATACGGGGCGGTTTCAACCATCTTGTAATCGTGGAACTGCTCTATAATATACATCTCGCTCAGCGTCGGCAGCCCGAACTTAGATTGGCGCCTCCCACAAGTCCTTGGCAGACCGCACATGTAAATATGCATCAACAGCTTATCTCCAATCACGCTCGGAACTGCCCAGGAACACCACGGTGGCCTCCTTAGCGCCTTCTCCTGTTCGGGGCGATCGTTCTACAATAAGTCACACGGCGACCAGAACACGTTCATGGCCGTGATCCATAAGGTGGTTTTAATGCGCCTGGCGCAAAATGCGTCCCGTAAGCGGTGGCGGTTTGATCTGACGACAAAACCAGAATTGAAAAACTCCTACACAAATTAGGTTTTTGGATTGATAAGAAAATAGGCAGTTTTCGATTAAATTAATCCATGAATAAATCATGAGCATGACATGAACAACATTGATAACATCTGATTACGATCTAACAAAGCATGTACTCGCATATAGTAGAAACATCTCGCATATCGCTAATCTTGCTACAACGAAAAAAACACGAGAGGATAGCGATGTATACCCTCAATCGGCCATGCGGTGGTGGTGGCGGTGGACAGCAGCGGCATCCTCGGCGACCTTCTTGTCGGCCTCGGCCTTCTCGGTGGCACGGTGCGGCGTCGGTCGACATGATGATGATGAAGGTGGTGCGGGCGTAGATGAGCGAAGCGGCGATCGCGTAATCGCTACCAAAAACCTAATCGCCCCTCTCCCGTACGAGGATCCGGAGGCGTGGTTTGAGCCTGCTCTCCCATCAACCGTGTCTGCGGTGAGCAGGGCCAGTCGCCGGCGGCAGCGAGAGGAACAATGCAGGCGTGGAGGCGGAGATGCGTTCTGTTTTAAGTGGCGGCTAGGGTTGGCGGCGCCCACATATATAAGCGGACGGCGCGTGGAAGGCGTGGGCTGAACCCGTTCAAGTCGATAACCCATCGTCTCGGATCGTGGCCCCACATCAAAGACTCTCCGTTCTGACCGGCAAAAGAAGCGCATAGGGTGAGCTCGGCTCGGCTCAATCCGCAACCAGCAGCGGCGTCGTGGCAGGCGTGGCGTGGCGGCGGCGGAGGAGGAGGAGTGTGTGAGGCCTCATCTCTTCTCAAGCTCCAATAGCATGAGGAGAGAGTCCCTATAAACCACTCAACTCTCCTTCCACTTCCAAGGTGGGACTAAACTTCCCACCACCTTGTCATACCACCTACATGGGCCCTTAGAATTAAATCTGAAATTGTCATATGGGCTCTAGGCCCATCTCATATTCAACAATCCCCACCAGATCTCGGGGGCCCGGCTTGTCCTTTGTTCCAAACACTGTTTTGATATACGGCATCTCGGTGGAGACCGATTAAGGTTGAGCTCCACCTAGACCAGTAGTTACACTCCTTCTGGCCGAACAATGGACTATGCCTTGAATTGTCGGTTTGGCGTCAAGAAGTTTCACCACAAGTCTCAACGTCTGAGGCTGCGAAGGCTGACCCCTCGGGTGGAGCATATTAGTCACCTCTGGCCTGTTCATGAGCTTGCTAGAATCACCCCAATCTCATAGGTGTGACCAGCGATCGGGCTCATATAGGTGTGTTCCTCCAAAGATCGCTCTGTAGGATAGCATCTTGCTTATGCATATAAGCCTTGGAACACATTAAGGCAGTAGTCATCCTTCCATACAGTTTAGAAAGTATTGCATCTCCAGCGGAGTGGGTTAGTAAAATTACTTTCCTCGGTTCACCTGGCTTGTTTTCCCAGGTCCTACTTCACGGGATCTCCGATCACATAGGTTGAGTTACTACCATGGCAACTCATGTGGGTCTCATACCCATCTCCTTGATCGCTATCTATCACAACACGTGATAGCCCTTTAGTGAAGGGATCTGCGATTCTTAGCCGTTTGGATATAATCCAACGCTATCACTCGGAGTTTCTCAATTTTCGACAGCTTTCAATCTCATTCTTATGTGTTTGTTGGACTTCATGTTGTCCTTTGAACTCTTCACCTTGACAATAACTGTTTGATTGTCACAGTTCATAAGGATGGCGGAACCGGCTTTTCAACCAGCAGCAAGTCCATCAATAGATCTGAAAGCCATTACGCTTCGCCACCCGATGTGTCTAATCTGTTAATTCTGCTTCCATTGTCGATCTTGTTAAGATCGTTTGCTTTACAAGACTTCGAAACAGCACCACCTCCAGAGTAAACATATACCCAGTCGTGGCCTTCATCTCATCACGCCGAGAGATCCAATTAGCATCACTATACCCTTCAAGTACCGGCGGGTATCCGGTATAGTGTAGTCCATAGTTCATAGTACCTTTCGGATAACGCATAACTCTCTCAAGAAACGCGCCAATGTACATCACCGGTTTGAAACAAATCGGCTCAGTTTCTAATAGCAAATGCGATGTCGAGCCTCGTTAAGCTCGCTGAATCTTTGAGTGAACCAACAATCTGAGAGTATCTCAATTGATCAATAGCTGTGCCTTTTGACTTTCGAATCAGCACACTAGAATCATATGGTGTTTGAGATGGTTTGCAGTCCGAATATCCAAAGCGACTCAACACCTTCTCAACATAATGGGATTGCGAAGTGTGATCCCACCCTCATCATCTCTCAAAAGCTTGATGTTCAAGATAACATCAGCCACTCCAAGATCCTTCATCTCAAAGTTACGAGGCGGAAAGACTTAACCTCCTCGATCAACTTGAGATTAGTCCCAAATATCGGTATGTCATCAACATACAAACACAGTATAACTCCTTCGCCCCCACCATAGCGATAGTATACACATTTGTTGGCCTCATTAACAACAAAGCCAACAGATGTCAATGTTTCATTAAACTTGTCATGCCATTGCTTAGGCGCTTGTCTCGAGCCATACAAAGATTTCACCAACTTACACACCTTTCCTTCGACCATCCATCACAAAGCCATCGATTTTGTTGCATATAGATTTCCTCCTTTAGCTCTCCGTTCGGAAAGCCGTCTTAACATCCATCGATGAATGAGAAGACCATGCGAGGCCGCCAGCGAGAGTAATACTCGAATAGTGGTCGGTCGTACGGGTGAATAAGTGTCGAAGAAATCTTCTTCTTTACGAGGCGTAGCCCTTGGCCTAAGCCTAGCCTTGTACTTTTCTATTGTGCGTCGGGGCCTAAGCTTCTTCTTGAACACCACTTGCATCCCAATGGTTTGCAACCATAAGGGCGTTCGTAAGCTCCCAAGTCCGTTAGCCATGATGGAATCCATCTCGCTTCTGGACCGCATCCTTCGATGGTCGACACGGAGATGCATATGCTTACGAAATAGAAGTGGGATTATCCTCCACGAGGTATATGAAGAAATCATCACCAAAGGTCTTTACAGTCCTTTGTCTCTTGCCCTACTAAAAGTTCCTCATTATCCTCCTCGGGATTTTCATCATGTCTTTGATTATAATATTCCATCGAATGGCGAGGTTCGAGTCTCCTCAGATTCATGTCTAGAAGTGCTTTGTACATCTCTCATGGGAAAATGTCCTCAAAGAATGTAGCGTCTTTAGACTCCATAATTGTACCGACCTTCATGTCGGTACCTCAGATTTCACTACTAGAAATCTATAGCCAACACTATTCACGGCGTAGCCCAAATTAACACAGTCCACGGTCTTTGGTCCAAGCTTACGCTTTTTGGTGATCGGCACATTAACTTTAGCCAAGCAGCCCCAAATGCGTAAATGCGAGTGTTGTCCTTCTCTTGGTCCACTTCTCATAAGGAGTGATCTCGTTATCCTTTATCCGGAACTTTATTGAGGACATGACATGATGTCATGATAGCCTCCCCACCATGCCTTGGATAAACCCGGCGTATCTAACATGGCGTTAACCAAATCGGTTAAATCACGGTTTTCCGCTCGGCAACCCGTTTGGTAGGGTGAGTAGGGGCGTCCTCTGCGTGAATAATACCGTGTTCATACTGAAGGCATCAAACTCTTTAGAAGTACTCTCCACCATGATCTGGCCGGACTCGTTTAATTTTCTTTTCAAGTTGATCTCAACTTCGCCTTATAGATTTTGAAGTAGTGTAGAGCCTCATCTTTAGTATTTAACAGATACACATAGCAATATCTAGTGGAATCATCTATCAAAGTCATGAAATATTTCTTTCCACCTTTAGTCAACACACCATTCATCTCACAAAGATCAGAATGTATGAGTTCGGTGGCACCAAGTGTCTCTCTCTGCTGCCTTGTGAGGCTTGCGAGGTTGTTTAGATTGTACACACGAATGGCACTTAGAACCTTTGGCTAAAGTGAAACTTCGGGATTAAATTCGATTTTGCTAGCAGCGTTATAACACGAAACTAATGTGACAAAGGCGTGAATGCCATACTTGATTCATTAACACTCAAATGAATATTGTTCACGACTTTATTACATAGATCTGCAAGAGAAAGCGGAACATGCCTCGCATTCATAACCCTTTCAACAAATAGTCCATATTTCGTAACAACTAATTTATTAGACTCGAATACCAACAAACCCTTCTCTACATAGAAGGAGCCACTAACTAGGTTCTTCTTGATGGCGGGGACATGCTGCGTTCTTGAATTGCTGCGATCCTGCCGAAGTAAACTTCAGATCGACCGTGCCAACACCAAGAACGAAGCACTCGCGCCATTCCCCATCGATCTGGACCCGTGACACTGTGGCACAGTAAGAAGAAAACAATGAAATGTCGGCACACATGAACACACTGCACATGCCGACCCACCAATCGGTGGGCCGGCCAAACCAATACTGACAAATAAATTACCGTACCGGATGCACCACTCTCATTGTTGCTCACAATCATATTGTGAGACTTGGAGTCCTGCCCTTGCTTCTTGTACTTGTTTGGGCACTTGTTGGCCCAATGTTCAATGAACCACAAGTAAAGCAGCCCTCATCCTTCTTGTTCTTCTTGAAGGTCTTCTTACCCTTCTTCTTAAAATCGGCACTCTGTTGGACACCGTTCTTTCCCTTGGGCTTGTGGGGGCTGGAGTTCTTGATGCACCATATTGGCCCTGAAGTTCCTTGACCCCTTTTCCATCGAGTCCTTTGCCCTTGAATTCTGCTCAACACTCGGATGGCCAATGACATCCTCCACGGAGAATTCACGCCTCGATGTTTGAGTGGTGGCAAAGTTCCTCCATGAATTGGGAAGCTTAGCGATTATGCAGCCCGCGACAAACTTGCCCGTAACTTCGCACTTAAAGCTCAAGCTCCTTAACAATGCATATTATCTCATGAGCTGCTCCAATACAGGGCGGTTTTCAACCATCTTGTAATCGTGGAACTGCTCTATAATATACATCTCGCTCCCGTCGGCAGCCCGAACTTAGATTCGGCGCCTCCCAAAGTCCTTGGCAGACCGCACATGTAAATATGCATCAACCAGCTTATCTCCAATCACGCTCGAGAACTGCCGAGGAACACCACGGTGGCCTCCTTAGCGCCTTCTCCTGTTCGGGAGGCGATCGTTCTGTGGGAGTCACACCGGCGACCAGAACACGTTCATGGCCGTGAGCCATAAGGTGGTTTTAGTCATAGCGCAAAAATGCGTCCCGTAAGCGGTGGCGGTTTGATCTGACACAAAACCAGAATTGAAAAACTCCTACACAAATTAGGTTTTGGATTGATAAGAAAATAGGCAGTTTTCGATTAAATTAATCCATGAATAAATCATGAGCATGACATGAACAACATTGATAACATACGATTACGATCTAACAAAGCATGTACTCGCATATAGTAGAAACATCTCGCATATCGCTAATCTGCTACAACAAAAAAAACACGAGAGGGATAAGCGATGTATACCCTCAATCGGCCATGCGGTGGTGGTGGCGGTGGCGGCAGCGCGGCATCCTCGGTGACCTTCTTGTCGGCCTCGGCCTTCTCGGCGGCACGCGGTCGGCGTCGGTCGACATGATGATGATGAAGGTGGTGCGGGCGTAGATGAGCGAAGCGAGCGATCGCGTGGTCGCTACCAAAAACCTAATCGCCCCTCTCCCGTCTGGGGATCCGGAGGCGTGGTTTGAGCCTGCTCTCCGTCAACCGTGTCTGCGGTGAGCAGGGGCCAGAGTCGCCGGCGGCGGCAGAGGAACAATGCGAGGCGTGGGCGGAGATCGTTCTATTTTCGTGGCGGCTAGGGTTGGCGCGCCCACATATATAAGCGGACGGCGTGGAAGACGTGGGCTGAACCCGTCCAAGTCGGTAGCCCATGATCCGGCGTCTCGGATCGTGGCCCCACTGTCAAAGACTCTCCGTTCTGACCGGCAAAAAAAAGCGCATAGGGTGAGCTCGGCTCGGCTCAATCCGCAACCAGCGGTAGCGTCGTGGTGGCGTGGCGTGGCGGCGGAGGAGGAGGAGTCTTGAGGCCTCATCTCTTCTCAAGCTCCAATAGCATGAGGAGAGAGTCCCTTATAAACCACTCCAACTCTCCTTCCACTTCAAGGTGGGACTAAACTTCCCACCACCTTGTCATCACCACCTACATGGGCCCTTAGAGATTAAATCTGAAATTGTCATATGGGCTCTAGGCCCATCTCATATTCAACAATCCCCACCAGATCTCGGGGCCCGGCTTGTCCTTTGTTCCAAACACTTTTTTGATATACGACATCTCGGTGGAGACCGATTAAGGTTGAGCTCCACCTAGACCAAGTAGTTACACTCCTTCTGGCTGAACAATGGACTATGCCTTGAATTGTCGGTTTGGCGTCAGAAGTTTCACCACAAGTCTCAACGTCTGAGGCTGCGAAGGCTGACCCCTCGGGTGGAGCATATTAGTCACACTCTGGCCTGTTCATGAGCTTGCTAGAGATCACCCCAATCTCATAGGCTGTGACCAGCGGTCGGGCTCATATAGGTGTGTTCCTCCAAAGATCGCTCTGTAGGATAGCATCTTGCTTATGCATATAAGCCTTGGAACACATTAAGGCGATAGTCATCCTTCCATACAGTTTAGAAAGTATTGCATCTCCAGCGGAGTGGGTTAGTAAAATTACTTTCCTCGGTTCTGTGGCTTGTTTTCCCAGGTCCTACTTCACGGGATCTCCGATCACATAGGTTGAGTTACTACCATGGCAACTCATGTGGGTCTCATACCCATCTCCTTGATCGCTATCTATCACAACACGTGATAGCCCTTTAGTGAAGGATCGCGATTCTTAGCCGTTTGGATATAATCCAAGCGCTATCACTCGGAGTTTCTCAATTTTACGGCAGCTTTCAATCTCATTCTTATGTGTTTGTTGGACTTCATGTTGTCCTTTGAACTCTTCACCTTGACAAT
The DNA here is from genome assembly GCA_021605205.1 of Aegilops longissima. Taxonomy (NCBI): domain Eukaryota; kingdom Viridiplantae; phylum Streptophyta; class Magnoliopsida; order Poales; family Poaceae; genus Aegilops; species Aegilops longissima. Next base: position 28,600 of record JAHIAM010001817.1, read on the forward strand.
AACTGTTTGATTGTCACAGTTCATAAGGATGGCGGAACCGACTTTTCAACCAGCAGCAAGTCCATCAATAGATCTCGAAGCCATTACCTTCGCCACCCGATGTGTCTAATGCTGTTAATTCTGCTTCCATTGTCGATCTTGTTAAGATCGTTTGCTTCCTGAACTTCGAGAAACAGCACCACCTCCAGAGTAAACATATACCCGATTGTGGCCTTCATCTCATCGACATCGAGAGATCCAATTAGCATCACTATACCCTTCAAGTCTTGGCGGGTATCCGGTATAGTGTAGTCCATAGTTCATAGTACCTTTCGGATAGCATAACTCTCTCAAAACGCGTAATGTACATCACCGGTTTGAAACAAATCGGCTCAGTTTACTAATAGCAAATGCGATGTCGAGCCTCGTTAAGCTCGCTGAATCTTGGAGTGAACCAACAATCGAGAGTATCTCAATTGATCTATAGCTGTGCCTTTTGACTTTCGAATCAGCACACTAGAATCATATGGTGTTTGAGATGGTTTGCGGTCCGAATATCCAAAGCGACTCAACACCTTCTCAACATAATGGGATTCAGAAGTGTAATCCACCCTCATCATCTCTCAAAGCTTGATGTTCAAGATAACATCAGCCACTCCAAGATCCTTCATCTCAAAGTTACGAGGCGGAAAGACTTAACCTCCTCGATCAACTTGAGATTAGTCCCAAATATCGGTATGTCATCAACATACA
>JAHIAM010001818.1:0-28641 GCA_021605205.1 Aegilops longissima
GGCGACAAGGTACCAGCGAGCACTCGGCGATACCACTGCGCAACATCCGCCCCGAACTCTCGAGGCCTGGCTCCGTGCGCTTGGAGCGCAGAGAAGTACCTATACAAAGCGTGGAACATCCAGCACCTCGGAGGTTCTACCCCTAAAGGCCTGAGCACATGAAGAAGGCGAATGCTGTGAAGTTCATCTTTTTGGAAAGGCCTGAGCACTGTGAAGAAAATGACGCATTAAGGCTGTCGCGTTTTGGAAAGGCCGGGCACATGAAGAAAGCGAATGCACTGTAAGCTGTCGCGTTTTGGAAAGGCCGGAGCACATGAAGAAGCGAAGCGCCTATGAAGTGTCGCGTTTTGGAAAGGCCGGGCACTGTGAAGAAGCGAAGCGCTGCGAAGCTATCAGCGTTTGGAAAGGCCAGAGCACTGTGAAGAGGGTGAGCAGCGTGAAGCTTGCTTCCACGGAAGAAAACCCGTAGGCTGTGAAGAAAGCGACGCTGTGAAGCTCGCCGTCCATGACACTCTCACATAATAATGAGTTGGGGCTGTACGCCCGGAGTCTCGAAGTGCCGACCTCGGGCCCTGGGCTCCCTCCCGCCCAGATGGCAGCACTTAGCTCTGCGCTGGTGAGAAGGCGTCGAAGACTAGACTAGGTGCAGACGGCTTTTTCATTGCTTTACTGCGGTTGTTGGTTATTCCCATTTGAAGTTTTTATCGAGACTATCGCCCTTTTTTGGTCCGTGGTTCTTGATCTTTTCACCTCCTGCCTCGATTTCTCTTCTTGGGGACTCATGGTGAAGCCTTAGGAGCCCATGGCGTTACCCCTATCTCTCAAGTTTCACAGCCCTGGTCCATGGCTGGAGCACCCTCCTGACCATGCCTCACGGGCAACTACTTGAACAGGGGCGGGGTCAGTCGCCCCTATAGCCCACGGCAGGGTTCACTTCTGAATGGGCGCCTGGCGAAGGAGCGATGTCAGGATAACAAAGCGTTACAATAACTTCTTGGCGTTGCCCTAAGGCGCCCCAGGGCCACACATTGTTCCTTTTTACGCGGAGAAAAGGAAGGAAAAGAACGAGCGGTGAAGCCGCCCGTGCGCTCTCTTGGAAGGCCAGGCGCCTCGGGCTCGGTCGGACTCCATCTCGCGCTTCACCGGGCGTGGCGTGGCGGACCGCTGCCACCCCCAAGCGGCTTGGCGTGGGGCTGGCATGATCGCTCTTTGGAAGAATCGCCACGAAGAAGAGCTGATGAAGCGTGAGGTCGCGAGCATCGCCCCGCCCCGCAGCTGCCCTCTCCGCCAGCGAGGCTGAGTCCTCGGCCGTGATCGTCGTCCTCGGGGCAGCTCCCCATGCGCGGCCGTCTTCCCCAAACACCCTCACGTAGAGGTGGCGTCGCCATCATACTTGAAGTGCAAGGAGCACGTGGCGGAGACCATCTTGCAGCAGCGGCGTCTGCCGGCCGCGGGCGGAAACGGAGTTCCTGCGGCGGTGACCTCAAAGAAGCCCCGAAGCCCGGCTGCAGCAGCCATCGCACGGGCAGAGGCCACTCAGGCGCCATCTGGGAGCTCACCCGGGAGGAAGCACGGGGAGGCTGAAGCGGACGGCCGGGCGGCTCCTCCGCCCTCACCATGAACTCGGCGGTGCCCGGCGGCATGAAGCGCGGCCTCGGGAGAATGGCGAGCCGCCCTCCGACCATGGCCAGCCCGCTCGTCGCCTTCTGAGAGCCTCCCCACGACCGTGGGGACCGCCCGTGGAGGCCACAGGGTGCTGCGAGGCGACCTCTACCACGCTTAGGCGGAGGAGAGGAAGATTCGACCTGGCGGCCCTTCCCCTTCTTTGCGGCCGAGAACTTCCTCGGTGGAGCCATGAAGAAGAAGGAGAGACAAGAAGGATAGACTGGAAGGGCGCACACCGTTCATATTTATAGCCGGCGAAGGCCAACCGCCGGCCTCCACGGTCACCAGTAATCATGACTGACCATGCATGCATGGACTTGTCGAGTCCGGGCGGTGTAACACCCCGGAAGTAACTTTCCATATTTGTAACTCCGAATCTTGCCATTTTCGGCATTGGTATATGATATTCCCTCCGTGGTTGGGTTTTCTTCATTTTGCATTTTGTCCGTGTCATGCATTTTATATTATGTCATCATGTGCATCGCATTTGCATACGTGTTAGTCTCATGATTCGAGCATTTTTCCGTTGTCCGTTTTGCAATCCGGCACTCCTATCTTCCCAGCGGTCCCTTTACGTTTTTCCGTGTGCGGTACTAAACCTTCTCGAAATGGACCGAGGTTTGTCTAGTGGCCTTGGTATAACACCGGAGACCACGGTCAAGTTTGAGTCATTTGGAGCTCGTTTGGTACTCAGCGGTTAACGCACTCATAAAGGCCTCTTTTAAGTTGCAGCCCAGCACCCTCCAAAACAGCCCAATAACCCATCTAAGTCACTCCCATGCTCTCCGTCGTTCGATCACGATCGTGTGGTAGCTTACACCTCATTTGGACTCTCCTAGCTCCTCTATGCCTATTTAAGCAAACCTCCCCGAAATCGGATCATCTTCCTCCCGAAACCTAAAAACCTCGCGCGCGCGGGCGTATCGCCAGCGCCCGGACAAATCGCCCCCGCGTCCCGCCCACTCGCGCGCCGCCACCTGTCGCGCGCCACCTGTCCCCGCGCCGCCCCGCCCGAGGCGGATCGACCCCTTGGCAAACCAGCGCCGCCCGTCGCCCAGTCGCCCAGCGCCTCGGCTCCCCGCGCCGCGCGCCTCCGCCGCCGCCTCGCCCGCCGTAGCGCGCGCGCCCGCCAGCGCCACCTCGCCGCCCGCTCCCGCCGCCGCCCGGCGCCGCCCGTCGGCCGCCTCCCTCGCCCGGCGCCGGCTCCCGCCGTCCGCCCGCCTCGCCGACGCCCGGCGGTCGCCGCCCCTCGGCGCCGCCTTCCCCCTCGCGGGATCCCGCCGGCCGCCCTCGCCCGGCCAGCGCCCGGCCGCCGCGCCGTCACCGCCCGTCGGCCGATCCGATCCGCCTCGGGATCCGTCGCGACCGTTGACTCTCTTCCTCTCTATTTTCTTCTAAGTCTTGAGATATATGTAATTTTGTGCAATTTTCAACATGCTATATCTTAGCATCCGTAGATCCATTTTCGCGTATAATATGTCAAAATGTTCGTCTCGAAAGTAGATCATTTCATTCATTGCATCATTTTCATTTGAGCTCATCTTGATGCCCGAAATGCTGTTGGAAGAGTGCTATGTGCTGATAGTTTCTGATTTTATCAGAAGTTGCACTTTTGTTATTTTGCCATGATTAATATGTGCACCCTATGAATTTGAGTCCTACATGTGTTTTGTAAAATGCCATATCATCTTTCCAGGGTGTATGCCATGTATTTTTGTGATCTATGTGGTGACTAGCACAAGCATGCAAAGTAGGTGTCCTAATGTTGCTGATTTCAGCCCTGTTTTAGCTGATTTTGATGCCATGTTTACTTGATGATACCGAGATCTATGCATATTTTGAGATACTTCAGTAAGGGTGTTTTGTAAGCATGACTTGCTCTATCCATCCATGCCTTTGTTTGCAATTATGGGATGCCATAGCTTGAGTCAATCGAGCTCTACTTTTGCTATCAAATGTTTCCTGGCAGATTGTATACGTGTTATTCAATTTTGCCTAGCTTGTTGTGGTTGATCCATATATGCTATGTTATTGTTCTTGCCATGTATGTCTTCTATGTCATGTCTTCTTGATGTATGTATGCTTAGTTTATCATTTGAGGCTCTGTAGTGAGTGCATTGAGCTTGTTAACATGCCATCTCGTTATCAGTTTTGACATGTCAAGTTGCTGAATCTGTTAACAGAGACTTTCAATATTGACATGGGTGTTACTATATTTTCTAGTCCTTTTGGCTTATGGTCAGTAAGGGACTTTTGAAATATGCTTTGAGTAGATTCATGCCATGCCATGTTTTGCTATTTTAAGTTCCTGTAGCATGTAGTTTTGATGCTCTGAACATTGCAACCTGATGCTGTTTTGCCATGTCCAGCCTGATTATTATTGCACTTTTGCCATGCTTGTTTGAACCTGTTATGATGTGAACTAGCCGTAGCTCAGTGCTCATCTTTTGTCGAGCATCATGTGTAGATCACTGCCATGTGCTTTGTTGATACGTTTGGGTGCAGTAGCTTAATTAATTGTTGCTTGCTAAGTGGCATCATGCTGTTAATGGCAGATTGCGCCATTCTTGTTTTGCTTGCCATTTGCAAACCGTGCATCCGATTCGGTGATCTTTATATCGATTTCAACGAAATCATCTCATCTTTCAGTGGCATGCTTGGTTTGCCAAGTTGATGCCTGGTTCATCATTTACCTTCGGGCGCACATAAGCATTGCATATCACATCATGCATATCATGTCATGTTTTGCATCATGTTGATTGTGCATTGCACGTGATTTATTGTGGTTCCTTTGTTTGTGTTGTTGCTTTGGGTAGAGTCGGAGGCGAGTGCGTGAGCGAGGAGCCTGTTGAGAAGCGTTTTGAGGATCAAGCTTTCGACAACTCTGAGAACATTGCGAGCAAGATGACCATACCCTCGAAATCACTTCTATCTTTGCTATGCTAGTTGCTCGCTCTTTTGCTATGCCTATGCTGCGATGCCTACCACTTGCTATATCATGCCACCCATATTGCCATGTCAGCCCTAACCATCCTTTTCCTAGCAAACCGTTGATTGGCTATATTCTTGCTTTGCTCAGCCCTCTTATAGCGTTGCTAGTTGCGGTGAAGCTGAAGTTTGTTCCTTGTTGGAACATGGAGATGTTGTTCCTTTTTGGAACATGTTTACTTGTTGGGATATCACAATATATATATCTGCTATAATTAATACATCTATATACTTGGTAAAGGGTGGAAGGCTCGGCCTTATGCAGTGTTTTGTTCCTCTTGCCACCTAGTTTCCGTCATACGGTGTTATGTTCCTTGATTTTGCGTTCCTTACGGTTGGGTGATTTATGGGACCCCCTTGACAGTTCGCTTTGAATAAGACTCCTCCGGCAAGGCCCAACATTGGTTTTACCATTTGCCACCTAAGCCTTTTCCCCGGGTTTCGCGAGCCGAGGTCATCTTTATTTAACCCCGGACCGGTGCTCCTTGAGTGCTGGCCCGAACTAAGTCTTGTGCGGCGCCCCTCAAGGCAACTTGAGGTTTGGTTTTAGTTGTATGGACTGCTCATCCGGATGTGCCACGAGAGCGAGATATGTGCAGCTCCTATCGGGATTTGTCGGCACATTGGTGGCTTTGCTGGTCTTGTTTTATTCTTTGTCGAAATGTCTTGTAGTCCGGGATTCGAGATTGATCGGGTCTTCCGGTAGAAGAATATCCTTCGTTGACCGTGAGAGCTTATAATGGGCTAAGTTGGGACACCCTGCGAGGTAATATCTTTGAAAGCCGTGCCCGCGGTTATGAGGCAGATGGGATTTTGTTAATGTCGGTTGTAGAAAACCCAAAGTTGACCTCAAATAAAATACACATCAACTGCGTGTGTAACCGTGATGGTCTCTTCTCGTGGTCAGGAAGTGAACACGATGTTGGAGTTATGTCGGCGTAAGTAGTTCAGGATCACTTCTTGATCACTACTAGTTTCACGACCGTGCTTTGCTTCTCTTCTTGCTCTCTTTTGCGAAGTAGCCACCATATATGCTAGTAAACTTGCTGCAGCTCCACTTTACTACTCTGTCCTTCCTATAAGCTTAAATAGTCTTGATCTCGCATGGTGTGAGATTGCTGAGTCCCGTGACTCACGGATACTTCAAAACAGTTGCGAGTTCCGATGAGGCGGTCAGGTGATTCCACCGAGCTCAAGTGGGAGTTCGACGAGGCGTGGTCGTTACTATGTCGTTTCAGATGATCGATAGTGGTGCCCAGTTGGGGCGATTCGAGGATCTGTGTTAGCATTTGGGGTATCTTCTTTATTTTGGTTCCGTAGTCGGACCTTGAGTGTACTCTGAATGATGGATGTTTATTTATGTCTTGTGTGAAGTGGCGTTGTAAGCCAACTATGTATCTTTCCTTAATTATTACATGGGTTGTGTGAAGATTACCTCACTTGCGACATTGCTTTCAATGCGGTTATGCCTCTAAGTCGTGCCTCGACCGTGGGAGATATAACCGCATCGGCGTTACAAGTTGGTAATCGAGCCTTCCCGACTTAGGAGCCCCTACTTGATTGTTTCTTGGCGTTGTTGAGTCTAGAATGGAAAATGTTTTGAGTCTTAGGATTATATATATCGGAGTAGGATTCTTTTTACTTCCAGTCCTTCATCGCTCTGTGAGGTCTCTGACGTAGAGTTTTGACTCTTCTCTTCTCAAATTTCACTAAAAATTTTTTAGGATCACGTGGGTATCTTGGAATCGTTCCGATGGTTTTGTGGCGAGAACATTGTTCTTGGTGCCTCGACATTTAGGGGTTGTGGCGGTGTCCGGGAGTTGAGCTCCGGTGTTGTCGTCACAATTTTATCGTTGCGATTCTGGAATACGAGTTTTGCCGACATGAAATCTCTTTTGTGCAGTTGTTGGTGAGATAACCTGATAGCCCGATCTTGTGGCGAGTCGGGAATATTGCCATGACTTGCATAACGGATGTTTTGAAGGTCGAGGTACCACGATTTCGAGATTTCTTGGTTATGTGTTGTGGATGGATCAGTTTGGATCTAGGTATTGTTAGTTTGGGTGATATATTTTGTGTCCCTGTATCCCCAACACCAGATTGCATAACCAGAAAGTTTGGGAGTTTATAGGTGGGAATTCTAGTAGCTTACGGGATATTCTTTCCGACGGATGTATGATTTGAGATTGGGGTTCAGCGTCTAGTGGTCCGCCCATTCACGGTCGATTCTGATGGTGGTGAGGCGTCTTAAAGAATCCTTGGCTATGCTGATTCGGGGCGTCTTGTTAGTCATTCGTGGCGTCCGCTATCGTCGTGTCCGTGTGGGCCCCACGAACACTTTGGTGAAATCTCTATCATGTGTTTGTTCGGCTCATTCTAGAAGCCAATCTTTTGTTTCAATTGTGATATTGAATTGTTTCTAAGTCAGATGTTGTTTCCATATCTTTATCTAAGTGGCTTCTCACCTTAATGGACGTGTGATGATTAACTTTGGAATTCATTCGTTCATTCTTGTTCGAATGTTTATTGTGAAGACTATATGTTGCAATTTCTATCCGTTGATTCTACTTATCTATTTGTCTATCAAAGGACTAACGGATGTCACCCTCTTGAGGATGGCTCCATGCAGCGTCTGAATCCGGATCGCAATGATGGGGATCGATCGAATCCTCCACCTCCACCTCCGCCTCCGGAGGCTGGCAAGCTATCATGGCAGCCACCAATGCCAATGCTCGAGATGATTTTGCAGCTCTTGCAAGAAGCGTACTCGAGGGCAAGGCAATCAAAAATCAAGGTCAAGGCAACAATCAGCCACACTTTGCTACTCTCGATCGGTTCCTCGCTAATCAGCGAAGTCTTTCGGTTTACGTGCCGAGGCCTGAGGCTGACGATTGGTTAGTGGACATCTGCAAGCACTTTGGTGTAGCAATGTCGGACACGAGGACTTTGTCAAGTTTGCATCGTTTCAACTCAAGGATCAAGCTGCTTTGAGTGGTACCGACAATACAAAGATTCGAGGAGGTCGTGTCATTACAGGATGAGTTCGCCGTGATTTCGAGCTCATCACATTCGAAAAGTGTTGTTGAGAGCAAGCGTGAGGAGTTCCGCAATCTCAAGCAAGGCACCATGTCATCTATCAATACAATATCCAGTTCGAGCTTCGCTTCGTTTTGCTAAGCAAGATGTACGATGAAAGAGTATGATCTATCGATTCGGAGGTAGTGCGAGAGAAGATCTGCAATTACCTCTTGTCTTTGTTTGAGCGGATAAGTATGATGATTTCTACAACATGGCTCTGAAGCAAGAAGCGGCTCAGCTCAAATGTGAGGCTTCTAAGAAGAGAATCGGGGATGCAGTTCAGTCCTCCTCATCCTCTCAAGTGGCAGCCAAGCAGCGAAGTTTTACCTGCCCCCTCCTCCGTTCCGTCGGCCTTACCGGTGAGAAGAACTCGGTGGCGTGGATCTTCCACCCACCCAACCCAAGCTATCGAGAACAAGTCTAATTCTCAAGCTCCAAGGTCAAGTGCTCCTTACCACCGTCCGCTCTCGGGTCACTTGCAACAAGTGTCGTGAGAAGGGTCACTATCTGAACAAGTGCTTCAACGAGGCGCCTTCGCCTCCTCCTCTGTGAAATCTTCCAGCAATGCGGTGGTCAAGCATAATCCAAAGCATGCCAAGGTCAATATGATGAATGCAGCTCAAGCGGAGAATCTTGATGTGATCATGGGTAATCTCTCGATTAATGATATTCTGCAAAAGTCTTATTTGATCTTTGGTGCATCGCATTGTTTCATCTCAAGACCATTTGCATCTAAGCATGAATTGGTTATCAAGAGTTGCCTAGTTCCTTATCAATTGTGTCCCGGGTAAGCATATGACAGCTAATAATTATGTCCGGATGTTTCTATCAAGATGGGCGATTATAGATTTTTGGCTAAACCAATTGTTCTTGGTGACTCGGATATTGATCTTATTCTCGGAATGGTGGCTTTATCGGCTAAAGCTCAGATTGATTGTGCTGCGGGGAAATTCAATTGACTCATTCTTCTAATGATGTGATCATCTATGCCTCTCGTGATGAAACCATTGGTTGTTTTCTCTCAATGAGAAGGCGAATTGAATGCCATCTCTCGATTCGATCGTTTGTGAGTACCAAGATGTCTTTCGGAAGAGCTTCGGGTATGCCTCCTCATCGGCCGATTGAGTTCGTTATCGATCTTGAGCACAGCCTTGAACCCGTTTACAGCGTCCATACAAGCTTGGACCTGATGAGCTGAAGGAATTGAAGAAGCATCTCGATGAACAAGAGCGTCTGGGTTTGATCGGACCGAGTTCATCTCCTTGGGGTTGTGGTGTTCTTTTGTCCGGAAGAAGGATGGCGCGGACCGACTTTGCGTCGATTACCGTCCATTGAATAAGAAGACAATCAAGAACAAGTATCCACTTCCCAACATCAATGAGCTTTTGAGCAACTCAAAGGTGCTACAATGTTCTCTAAGCTTGACCTTCGTATGGGGTATCATCAGATTAGCATTCGTGAACAAGATATTCCCAAGACAGCATTAGAACAAGCTTTGGTTCTTATGAATATCTTGTCATGTCTTTCGGCCTCGTCAATGCTCCTCCAACTTTCTCTCGGATGATGAACTTCATATTCAATCCCTACACCAATGAATTCGTCTTGGTCTATCTTGATGATATTTTGGTCTTCTCCAAGAATAAGAAGGATCATGCCAAACATTTGCGATTGGTGCTAGACAAGCTCGAGAGTATCAATTCTATGCTAAGTTCTCCAAATGTGAATTTTGGCTTGATGAAGTGCTTTATCTTGGTCATATCATCTCCGCCAAGGGCATCATTTGTTGATCCAGAAGGTGTCGCAATTGTGAATTGGGAACCTCCTCGAGAATGTCAAGCAGCTCCATGATTTTCTTGGTCTTGCAAGCTATTGCGAAGATTCGTTGAGAACTTCTCCAAGATTGCAAAGCCTCTTTCCAACCTTCTCGAAGCAGGTGAAGTATATACGGTCTCCCGAGTGTGGCGTTGCTTTCAATACCCTCAAAGAGAAACTCGTCACAGCTCTGTTACGACTCCTCTGATGAATCCAAGCCATATGAAGTTTTACGTGATGCTTCTCTTCAAGGTCTCGGTCTGTGTTAATGCAGAGAAGAGAGTTGTGGCTTATACCTCTACTTGATTGAAGCCCAGCGAGAAGAACTACCCCTCACGATCTTGAGTTGGCGGCGATTGTCCATGCATTGATAACGTGGAGACATCTCTTGTTGGGAAGGAAAGTGGACATTTTCACGATCACAAGAGTCTCAAGTACATCTTCACTCAACCCAACCTCAACCTCGAGGCGGACTCGATGGGTGAAATGATTCAAAGTACAACCCAAGTATTGAGTATACTCGGGCAAGGCCAATGTCATTGCAGATGCTTTGAGCAGGAAGGCTTCTGCAGCAGTCTAATCCTCAAGCCCTTTCAGCGGATCTCTGTGAATCTTTCCATAAGCTGAATCTTCAAGTTGTTCCTCAAGGCTTTCTTGCCAACCTCATAGTCTCTCCTACTTTGGAAGATCAGATTCGTGAGGCTCAACTTCGGATACCATGGTGAAAAAGGTGAAGCGTGGTATCGACAAGGGCATTTCAAGTACAAGTGCTTCCGCGTTGATGACAAAGACACTCTGTTCTTTGAGGACGGATTGTGGTTCCTAAGGGTGATCTCGAAAAGTCATTATGAGCAGGGCTCACAATTCGCTTCTATCCATTCATCACGGAAATGCGAAGATGTACCATGACCTCAAGCAGTCATATTGGTGGACTCGAATGGCGAAATTGCTCAATTCGTGAATGAATGTGATGTCTGCGAGAAGAGTGAAAGCAGAACACCAAAGACCAGCTGGTCTCCTCCAACCTCTTGCTATTCCTGAATGGAAGTTTGATCATATTGAAATGGACTTCGTGACTGGCTTTCCAAAGTCAAGCGTGGAAATGATGCTATCTTCGTTGTCATTGACAAGCTTACTAAAGTGGCTCATTTTCTTCCTATCAAAGAATCCATCACAGCAGCTCGGTTAGCGAGCTATACACCTCGAGATTGTCTCCTTGCGGCATTCCACAAGTGATCTCTTGAGACCGTGGCAGCATCTTTACCTCAAGTTTTGGGATTCTTTTGAAGGCCATGGGCACCAACATTCGTTTCAGCACAGCTTTCCATCCTCAAACAAGTGGCCAAGTCGGCGAGTTAATCAAATCCTTGAAGATATGCTCGGGGCTTGTGTCATTTCTTCGGTATGAAGTGGGAAGATTGTCTTCCATATGCTGAGTTCTCTTACAACAACAGCTTCCAGCGAGTTGGGCAAGGCCCCATTGAAATTCTCTATGGCGAGAAAGTGTCGTACTCCTCTCAATTGAGTGCAGGGCGGTGAGCGCCAACTTCTTGGCAATGACTTGATCACGAAGCGGAAGAAATGTGCCAAGTCATTCGTGAGAATCTCAAAGCAGCATAATCGCGCGGAAAACTATTATGATGATAAGCACCGTGATGTGGCTTTTGAAATCGGAGACCATGTCTACCTCGCGTCTCTCAATGAAAGGTACTCGTCAACCCGGTATCAAAGGAAGCTTGCCCCTAGATCGTGGGTCCTTTCAAGATCATTGGGAAAGAAGCGATCTAGCCTATCAACGAGCTTCCATCCAACTTTGCAAGCGTGCGCGATGTGTTTCACGTGTCACAACCGCCAAGTGCTTCAAGACTCTGAGCACTATCAACTTGAAGAGATTGACCTTCAAGAAGATCTCTCTTATCATGAGCACCCGTTGCTATTCTTGAAGAAACCGGCGCAAGACTGCAACAAGTCAATCAAATTCCTGAAAGTGAAGTGGTCACACCATTCCGACCGAGAAGCTACACGGGGCGCGAGGATCACCTCCGTTCGAATATCCGGAGTTCTTTCGGTCCTAGATCTCGGGGCGAGATCCTCTTGTAGTGGTGGAGTGTTGTAACACCCGGAGTAACTTTCCATATTTGTAACTCCGACTCTTGCCATTTTCGGCATTGATATATGATATTCCCTCCGTGGTTGGGTTTTCTTCATTTTGCATTTTGTCCATGTCATGCATTTTATATTATGTCATCATGTGCATCGCATTTGCATACGTGTTAGTCTCATGATTCGAGCATTTTCCGTTGTCCGTTTTGCAATCCGGCACTCCTATCTCCCGGCGGTCCCTTTTACGTTTTTCGTGTGCGGGTACTAAACCTTCTCGAAATGGACGAGGTTTGTCTAGTGGCCTTGGTATAACACCGGAGACCACGGTCAAGTTTGGTCATTTGGAGCTCGTTTGGTACTCAGCAGTTAACGCACTCTCGCAAAGGCCTCTTTTAAGTTGCAGCCCACACCCCTCAAAACAGCCCAATAACCCATCTAAGTCACTCCCATGCTCTCCGTCGTTCGATCACGATCGTGTGGCGAAAACTACACCTCATTTGGACTCTCTAGCTCCCTCTATGCCTATTTAAGCAAACCTCCCGAAATCCGGATCATCTTCCTCCCGAAACCCTAAAAACCTCGCCTTGCGCCCGGGCGTGTCCGCCGCGCCCGGACAAATCGCCGCCCGCGTCCGCCCACTCGCGCCGCCACCTGTCGCGCGCCACCTGTCCCGCGCGCCGCCCGCCGCGAGCCGGATCGAACCCTTGAAACCCAGCCGCGCCGCCCGTCGCCCGTCGCCCGCCTCGGCTCCCGCGCCGCCCTGCCCTCTGCCGCCGCCTCGCCGCCCGCGCGCGCGCGCCCGCCAGCGCCACCTCGCCGCCCGCTCCCGCCGCCCGCCCAGCGCCGCCCGTCGCCGCCTCCCTCGCCTCGCGCGGCTCCCGCCGTCCGGCCGCCGCCTCCGCCGGCGATCGCCGCCCTCGGCGCCGCCTCCCCCCCCCTCGCCGGGATCCCGCCCGGCCGCCCTCGCCCAGCCGCGCCCGGCCGCCAGCGCCGTCACCGCCCGTCGGCGATCCGATCCGCCTCGGGATCCGTGCGACCGTTGACTCTCTTCCCTCTCTATTTTCTTCTAAGTCTTGAGATATATGTAATTTTGTGCAATTTTCAACATGCTATATCTTCGCATCCGTAGATCCATTTTTCGCGTATAATATGTCAAAATGTTCGTCTCGAAGAGTAGATCATTTCATTACATTGCATCATTTTCATTTGAGCTCATCTTGATGCCCGAAATGCCGTTGGAAGAGTGCTATGTGCTGATAGTTTCTGATTTTTATCAGAAGTTGCACTTTTGTTATTTTTGCCATGATTAATATGTGCACCCTATGAATTTGAGTCCTACATGTGTTTTGTAAAATGCCATATCATCTTTCCAGGGGTGTATGCCATGTATTTTTGTGATCTATGTGGTGACTAGCACAAGCATGCAAAGTAGGTGTCCTAATGTTGCTGATTTCAGCCCTGTTTTAGCTGATTTTGATGCCATGTTTACTTGTTGATACCGAGAGATCTATGCATATTTTGAGATACTTCAGTAAGGGTGTTTTGTAAAGCATGACTTGCTCTATCCATCCATGCCTTTGTTTGCAATTATGGGATGCCATAGCTTGAGTCAATCGAGCTCTACTTTTGCTATCAAATGTTTCCTGGCAGATTGTATACGTGTTATTCAATTTTGCCTAGCTTGTTGTGGTTGATCCATATATGCTATGTAATTGTTCTTGCCATGTATGTCTTCTATGTCATGTCTTCTTGATGTATGTATGCTTAGTTTATCATTTGAGGCTCTGTAGTAGTGCATTGAGCTTGTTAACATGCCATCTCGTTATCAGTTTTGACATGTCAAGTTGCTGAATCTGTTAACGAGACTTTCAATATTGACATGGGTGTTACTATATTTTCTAGTCCTTTTGGCTTATGGTCAGTAAGGGACTTTTGAAATATGCTTTGAGTAGATTCATGCCATGCCATGTTTTGCTATTTTAAGTTCCTGTAGCATGTAGTTTTGATGCTCTGAACATTGCAACCTGATGCTGTTTTGCCATGTCAGCCTGATTATTATTGCACTTTTGCCATGCTTGTTTGAACCTGTTATGATGTGAACTAGCCGTAGCTCAGTGCTCATCTTTTGTCGAGCATCATGTGTAGATCACTGCCATGTGCTTTGTTGATACGTTTGGGTGCAGTAGCAATTAATTGTTGCTTGCTAAGTGGCATCATGCTGTTAATGGCAGATTTGCGCCATTCTTGTTTTGCTTGCCATTTGCAAACCGTGCATCCGATTCGGTGATCTTTATATCGATTTCAACGAAATCATCTCATCTTTCAGTGGCATACTTGGTTTGCCAAGTTGATGCCTGGTTCATCATTTACCTTCGGGGCGCACATAAGCATTGCATACACATCATGCATATCATGTCATGTTTTGCATCATGTTGATTGTGCATTGCACCGTGATTTATTGTGGTTCCTTTGTTTGTGTTGTTGCTTTGGGTAGAGTCGGAGGCGAGTGCGTGAGCGAGGAACCTGTTGAGAGCGTTTTCGAGGATCAAGCTTTCGACAACTCGAGAACATTGCGAGCAAGATGACCATACCCTCGAAATCACTTCTATCTTTGCTATGCTAGTTGCTCGCTCTTTTGCTATGCCTATGCTGCGATGCCTACCACTTGCTATATCATGCCACCCATATTGCCATGTCAGCCCTAACCATCCTTTTCCTAGCAAACCGTTGATTGGCTATGTTCTTGCTTTGCTCGGCCCTCTTATAGCGTTGCTAGTTGCGAGTGAAGCTGAAGTTTGTTCCTTGTTGGAACATGGAGATGTTGTTCCTTTTGGAACATGTTTACTTGTTGGGATATCACAATATATATATCTGCTATAATTAATACATCTATATACTTGGTAAAGGGTGGAAGGCTCGGCCTTATGCAGTGTTTTGTTCCTCTTGCCACCTAGTTTCCGTCATACGGTGTTATGTTCCTTGATTTTGCGTTCCTTACGGTTGGGTGATTTATGGGACCCCTTGACAGTTCGCTTTGAATAAGACTCCTCGGCAAGGCCCAACATTGGTTTTACCATTTGCCACCTAAGCCTTTTCCCCGGGTTTCGCGAGCCGAGGGTCATCTTTATTTAACCCCGGACGGTGCTCCTTGAGTGCTGGCCCGAACTAAATCTGTGCAGCGCCCCTCAAGGCAACTTGAGGTTTGGTTTTAGTTGTATGGACTGCTCATCCGGATGTGCCCGAGCGAGATATGTGCAGCTCCTATCGGGATTGTCGGCACATTCAGGCGGCTTTGCTGGTCTTGTTTTATTCTGTCGAAATGTCTTGTAGTCCGGGATTCGAGATTGATCGGGTCTTCGGTAGAAGAATATCCTTCGTTGACCGTGAGAGCTTATAATGGGCTAAGTTGGGACACCCTGCGGGGTAATATCTTTGAAAGCCGTGCCCGGTTATGAGGCAGATGGGATTTTGTTAATGTCGGTTGTAGAAAACTCAAAGTTGACCTCAAATAAAATACACATCAACTGCGTGTGTAACCGTGATGGTCTCTTCTCGTGAGTCGGGAAGTGAACTGATGTTGGAGTTATGTCGGCGTAAGTAGTTCAGGATCACTTCTTGATCACTACTAGTTTCACGACCGTGCTTTGCTTCTCTTCTCGCTCTCTTTTGCGAAGTAGCCACCATATATGCTAGTAAACTTGCTGCAGCTCCACTTTACTACTCTGTCCTTCCTATTAGCTTAAATAGTCTTGATCTCGCGGGTGTGAGATTGCTGAGTCCCGTGACTCACAGATACTTCAAAACAGTTGCAGGTTCCGGCGAGGCCGGTCAGGTGATTCCACCGAGCTCAAGTGGGAGTTCGACGAGGCGTGGTCGTTACTATGTGTCGTTTCAGATGATCGATAGTGGTGCCCAGTTGGGACGATTCGAGGATCTGTGTTAGCATTTGGGGTATCTTCTTTATTTTGGTTCCGTGGTCGGACCTTGAGTGTACTCTGAATGATGGATGTTTATTTATGTCTTGTGTGAAGTGGCATTGTAAGCCAACTATGTATCTTTCCTTAATTATTACATGGGTTGTGTGAAGATTACCTCACTTGCGACATTGCTTTCAATGCGGTTATGCCTCTAAGTCGTGCCTCGACACGTGGGAGATATAGCCGCATCAGGCGTTCTGGCCCGGTTACCGAGGCGTCGTGGGGATGCGATGCGCATACGTCAATCAACGCCACCACGGCACCCCAAGGCATGAGGCTGTTAGGAGCCTGACGCCGCGCTTGCCCTTTCGCCTCTCTGCTCGACCAAGTTAGGGCGCCCGTGGGCCAGGGCTCTGTCGGCGTTACAGGAGCAGGGGTCCCAGACTTGCACACTGCGGCCCTGCGGCGTTGCTCAAGGAGGCCAGGACAGCCCATCTTCATCTACACAAGCTCAAGACCCTCGCGAGGCCAAGCCTCATGAGGCGGGCGACCGAGAGCTTCCTCGGGCTCGGCCTCGTCGGGTGGCTCATGAGGCGGAGAGTTTAAAGCGGGGCACCTCGCGAGGTGCCCATGGCCTAACCATGGCGACCAAAAGGCGCGGTCAGGCGCCAGCCCGCATGACATCCTCCTTTCCTCTTTGGTGCAAAGAGCAAGCGCGGCGAGAGCATCAAACAAAGGCATCCGTTTTGGTGCAACAAGACAAAGACCAGCCCCAGCGGCTGGAAGGAGTCATCGTGGAGCCCAAGCAGGCGTCATCACGAGCCTTTGGCGGCGAGGACCAACTTTAGTCGGGATAAGTGTACCGTTGTTCCCCTTCAAAATGGCCAATTGTTGGCGCCCTTCCGCTCAATATTTGGGAAGAGGCCGGGGCCTTCGTCTATATAAGCGAGCTAGCCACCATAGTAGAGGGATCCGGCATTTGGAATCGAGAGAGAGAGACCCGATCCACGAAGCTAGGCGACGGGGTACCATAGCAGTTCATAACACCCACCAGAACAGACCCTCATGAGGCTGTTCTTCCTATCTTGTTCCTCAATAGCCCAGAGGCAATCCACCACACCACAAACTAGGTAGGGTATTACACCACAGCAGTGGGCGAACTAGTATAAATCTCGTGTCTCTTGTGCTGTTCTTCGAGTAGTTCTAGGTCCTTGTGATTGGCGAGGTACTAGGCGGTGGAGGTTGGATCTCCTTGCTTTTGAGTTGAACCTTAAGTCTGCGGAACCCGAAATCCGATGCGAGCGTGTCAACCACGAAAGGGGCGGCTGACAGACGGGCCAGGCTCTCCCGTCCCGATAAAGCAAGGACACCTAAGCAAAGAGCGCATTTATGGCCCCTTGTCATGTGTCTGAGGATAAACTTCGTATGCTGTACCCTTCCCACCTCCTGTGTGCCTTGTAGCAACCTTTCCCTATAAAGGAGGCCCAAAGGCGACCGGGAGGAGGATTGACTTTTGGATCTCCTCCGCCTATAGCTAGCTCAAGAGCATGAGATAAACTAACCACCAAAGCAGGAGTAGGGTTTTACGCATCTCATGGCCCGAACCTGGATAAAGAACCGTGTGCTATCTGTTTGATCTGCTCTTCTCACGACCCAGCGCCCATAGCTGTAGTAAAGGGATTCTTGTGATCCCATAGGTGTCGTCCCCGCACCGACAGCTGTATTTCTCGAAGCGGGCGGTAGGCCTTGCTCGACACGCTCCGCGTCCTCCTTGTCCCATATAGGCTCCGCCACTCTGTAACCGCCGAGACTGAGTTTGTGTTCCCCAAGTTCAACTCCCGCATTTCTTTCCCCCACTGACTTGATTCGGAGGTTGCACTACTCTCGCACTTGATCTTGAACTCCTTGTAGTCCTCTTCGCTGATCGAAGGATTTTTCGCCTTGATCTTCTCATAACTATCACCTTTCTCAATCATTCTATTCACCACGCTTCTCCAAGTAGACAGGGCCGTGCTCATCCTCGTGAGGGCGACACTATTCACTTTATTCCCTGAGAGGCGTGTGTTTTCAAATTCAGCGGGGAACTTGTATCGTTCGTGCAGCTTCATGAAGAGGAGTTTGCACAAATTACCTCGGTCCTTATGCCTAAGGTTCTCGGTGTTGATCGAGACGGTGCTCCGAAGAATGCACCGAGCTGAACCGAGTACCCCTTGACTATATGTTTGGGCTCCGTTGGATGCCCGCCGATCCACTTGAGTAAATTCCTCCTTGGCGGTGGGGGGCGCGTTGAGGCGCGGTCCTTCCGTTGCTTCTTTGGTTGGCTGCCATCGTAAATGCGCCGCCATCATCGATGGTGGCATCCTCGGCGGCTTTCATCGGTGGTGGCATCCTCGCGGCACCATCGGTGGTGGCATCCTCGGCGACACCATCGGTGGTGTCATCCCAGCGCCACTAGGGGTTGTGTAGTCAGGATCGGTGTCTTCCGCGGCATCCTCATAGCGGTGAGGTTGTTCCTCCATCTCCTGGGACAGCTCCCAGAATTGCTTGCCACCCGAACCGCCGACCTCATCGTTATGGGCCATGTTTCGCTCTAAATAGGAAAAAAATTTGGTCAAAAAGTTGGTTATTGTCAAGGAACAAGATCATGGTCTCATCATTTAGGGTTTGTCGACACCGAGGCATCCTAAAAGCTAAGCTTTTATCATTAAGGGTTTCTTGGCCTTGAGGCATCCTAAAAGCTAAATGCTAAGTTAAGTTTTCATCATTTAGGGTTTATCGATGCGAGGCACCTAGGTTGAGCCTAATCACTTGGCACTAATCACTTGGCTCTTTTGCCACCTATGTTGGGTTTATCATCTAGGGTTTATCGATGCTAAGGAGAATTCTAAGTTGGGCCTAATCACTTGGCTCTATTGCCACCTATGGTTTAATGCAGCAAGAATAAAGGGAGTTGATCCTCTTGAACTAAGTACTAAGATACCCGGCCCATGCATTAGTAGCAAGTACCCCATATGTCCGATTTTAGAAAAGTCATGCTAAAATTCACGGAAAATTTCAGCATGACCTTTGCTGAAAATAGGACATATAAATACCAATTGCGGAGCGGAAGTTAATCGACATTTCGGCAAACTCAAGGGAACCTCTCGGGGTACTGCAAAATCATTATCCCAGCGTAATGAAGTAGCCAATGGGTCATTTCAGATGATCACAAGTAGCATTATCACAAGTACAACATCATCACAAGTACAGCAGACAGCAGCGGTGAATACATGCATAGCGGCGACAAAAGCTGACTTCTTTGTTAATGAATAGTGGCTAAAGATATATAAAACTCCATTGCAAATATGCCATGTCAACAAAACAACTCATGGAAGTAAACTACTATATATTTTATGACAAAATACATCATTATCGGGGCACATTATGGCCATTTTCTTACATGATGCTAAGCGTACCTAACTGAATTTTTGACGATAGCTCAAGTTTTTGAAAGTAGCTCCTCACCGTCATGCTTTGCAACACTTTTTATGCTAGCAACTCAAGTTTGTGCCATTGGAGCAAATAGCGGGAACCAACATATGTAAGGTTTCAACAAGACTCATCATCGGTATATATAAGCTCTATATTATATGATGTCTTGAAGAACTTGAGCAAAAAAGATAAATAGGAACCTATTTCTCACCTTGGATATGTTGCTGCTGCTGCCTTTATACGAACTTCACTTCCTTTACCTCCTCGGAAACCTGAAATATGCAGATGTTAGAAAGGTTCTAATTTGTATATGATGATTCTATCAGCAGACGACAGATTTTTCTCATGCATTAAATTGGTGAGAATTTCTAAAGCTGGATAACACTAGGTTCGGACAGCAAACAAGACCCTCACATCTAAATTCCAAAGGGGGAAGGCAAAAGAGTGAGACTGAAATGATGTTTCCCTTGTGGTTAGATTTTGGAAGGGGGCAGCATTTACAAGTCAAGGCATGTGCAACATATCTCATCATTTTTTCTTAACTAGTACAATATCTGCCGTGATGGTCATGGCACTTGAATCCCCCAGGTCATCACACTCACTAAAACAGCCGCATCCATTGATCAAGTAAAAAACAGTACAATCGGTTTTAGTATAAGCGAGACAATAGTTAGATGAATGGAAAACATTGCTGTCTAAGTAACAACAAGCAGATGAAAGCACGAGAATAACACAAGCAAATGTTTACGTACTACTATTTACTACATTTCTCATCTTGACAAGTCTTTGATCCATTCAATCCATTCCAACCCAACTACTACCCTACTACACACACACACACACCTTGTGAGAGCAGAGATATATACCACATGGATATTAGCGACTAGATTGGACTCTTTTCACATGGACAGACAACTTCAAACTTCAAAACCAGCATCAAGCCAATATTCAAAAACAAGCAACTATTTTCTTCTCTTCTCAAGCATAATGCCGGTCAGGTAAAGGAACCATTATATAAATATATTCTTGTTAGATCATCATGTAACTAGTAAACACACACAAACTTGCTTCCATACAAACAAACCCTTTACTAACTACAGACACACACATGTAAGAATGAATCCCAGCCAAATAATGTTTGGGGTATGGCATCCTGAGCAGCAACAATGGCATCTGAGCATGATGCAAAATGAAATACTAGAGAATTTGACCTAATTTGACCTAAATTGAGAGGATTTGACCTAAACCTAGCAAAAGAGAAGAAGGGCATGGCGGGAGGGAGAGGAGGAAGAGAGGAGAAAGAGGCGGAGGAGGAGGTTACTGACCACGATGAGGCGGTGGCGGGCGGAGGCAGCCGGAGGCGGAGGCAGCGAGCTTGGGGAGGCGGGGATGAGGCGGCGAGGAGGTGTGAGCCTCCTCTCACAGTGGGCGTGGGGCCTAATCTCACGGTGGGCCAGGCGGCTCGAGGCTCAAAGTCTCCGCGGCTCGAGGCTCAAATCTCGGGCTCGAGGGGAGGCGGGGCTCGGGGAGGCGGCTCGAGGTGAGGAAGGGGAGAGAGGCGGCGAGGCGCGTGGGCTCTTGCGGCCTGAGTGGGTCGAGGCAGCGGTGGCAGCAGCCTTGGTGGAGGGAGGGAGCGAGGAGGAGGCGGCGGTGGAGGGAGAGGGGCAGAAGTGTCTGGCGAGAGGAGGGGACGAGGAGGGGCGAAGTGTATGGATGGGGAAGCTTTCTAATGGCGCACCCATGGCGAGTGCGCCATTAGAATGCTTTTTAGATAACAATGGCGCACCCACATCAGGTATGCCATTAGAATTACTAGTCCGACTTGTCGGGTTATATTCCACCTAACACTATCTCCATTAGAACACGCCCACAAGCCCGTGGTCACGCAGCACACACACGGGAGGTCTGGGTTCGATTCGAGCTCCCCAATTTTGGTTTTATGCATTTAAAATGCTGTTTGATATTTATTTGTGTTTAAATATGTTCAAACTTGTTTAAATCATAACAGTAATATTTTTATAAAAACAGTAATAATTTTTCAAAATATCATCAAATTTGTTATTTGAAAATATTTATGAATCTGAAAAATATCATCAAATTTATTATTTGAAAATATCATCAAATTTGTTATTTGAAAATATAATCAAATTTGTTTTTTTCAATTTTAGTTGCATTCATTTATGGCGGTGGGGCGGGCGGGAGGTGTGCGGGGAGAGGTTGCGGGGTTGTCGGTGGCGGTGGAGTGGGGAGGTGCGAGGGTGGTGGCGGCAGTGGAAGCGGAGGAGATGGTGCGGGGGTGCTCGGCGGTGAGGGACTAGATCTGGCGAGGTGGGATAGTGATCGAGATGGAGGTGCTGGGGAGGTGTGGGGGAGAGGTTGCGGGGGTTGTCGGCGGTGGAGTGGGGAGGTGCGGGGGGTCGGTGGCGGCGGTGGAAGCGGAGGAGATGGTGCGGGGGTGCTTTCGGCGGGGGACCAGATCTGGCGAGGTGGGATAGTGATCGAGATGGAGGGATCGAGATCAGTGTCCATGAAATTTAAAAATATTCATGAGTTCAAAATTAAAGTGCCCATGAAATACAATCGAGAAATAGAAGACTACGATTTAAATACAATCGATCTTAGCTAGCTATCTGTTCACAATCTTCTTGCCCTTCTTTTTACGCAAATGGAGTTCTTACGTGGAGCGAGCGTTGTCGGTGTCAAAACCGGCGGATCTCGGGTAGGGGTCCCGAACTGTGCGTCTAGGCGGATGGTAACGAGGAGACAAGGGACACGATGTTTTACCCAGGTTGGGCCCTCTTGATGGAGGTAATACCCTACTCCTGCTTGATTAATATTGATGATATGGGTAGTTCAAGAGTAGATCTACCACGAGATCGGAGAGGCTAAACCCTAGAAGCTAGCCTATGGTATGATTGTTGTTAGTCCTCTGGACTAAAACCCTCTGGTTTATATAGACACGGATAGGGTTAGGGTTACCTGAGTCGGTTACAATGGTAGGAGATCTACATATCCGCATCGCCAAGCTTGCCTTCCACGCCAAGGAAAGTCCCATCCGGACACGGGATGAAGTCTTCAATCTTGTATCTTCATGGTCTAGGATTCCGGCCAACGGTGATAGTTCGGCTATCCGGACACCCCCTATTCCACGACTCCCTCAGTAGCCCCCGAACCAGGCTTCAAATGGCGATGAGTTCGTGGCGTGGGTGTCTTCGGCATTGCAAAGCGGGTTCTTCTCCAAATTCCATATACTTGTCGAATAGTGTCAAACCCGATAAATGCAGCTCCTTGGCTTCCACGCCCAATAACGGCCATCTTCACGTGTTTGAATGAATGCGAAAAGCAGGGTATTTTACACTTATCCCCTAGCTGCACAAATGAGCTGTCTATAAAAGGGCGAGGATCTAGATATGAGTCACACCCCCCCCTCATGAGCTTTCATGGAGCACCTTTGACCAAAATCCATTCCACCATGGATGGTCGGCGGCTCCTCCTCTCGCGCTCCCAGCCCTCGGCCGGGAGGTGGGAGAGATGCTCAGTCCGCATAGCGAGCTAGTGATACTCCAAACCAAGGGATTTCTTTCCCGGCCTTCATGGTTCGGTTCGAGCGGACTTGCCACCTACAAGGCGGAAATCAAGCGGAAGTGTCCCGATCCCTCTAAAGGAGGCGGGTATGCTTTATCTCTTATCTAGTAAGAGGACTCGGTTTCAATTCATCCGTTTCTCCGGGGCTCTTGAGTTCTCTGACCTCGGTTGCACCACCTTCGCTGCCTCCATTTTGCACATCGCGGGCCGTGGCCCTTGCAAACTGTTCTTGGACATCGAGGCTCATTTTGCGCTATGGAAGAGATTATTCTTCCTAGTACCCGTTCTCATGAGAATTGATATATCAAGTGGGCGGAGCTGAACTATGGCGCATCGCGGGACGGATACTTATCGGAACCCCAAAGAAAGCGTCAGGGACTGGCCCTCGGAATGGTTTTACATGGAGGGCGTCCATTTGCGGATCCTGTTGGATCGGCCTTCGGAGTTATAGCAGCTCCTCTAAAAAAGCGCCTAGCTGGCGCCCATGAGCCCGGAGGAAAATGGACGGGGCGTCCTTTACTTGATAGGGCGAATAAGATTCTGGCTCATGCGGATTGACCATGATTGGAGTCATGGCAATCTGCATTATGAGAGAGTGCAGCCGCTCAATATAGGGGCCACCCATGTGGGACTTCAGCGGGGAGGGCGATGCCACCCGCCATGGCCGCCAAAGGGCTGGACGGTCACCGAACTGGTGAAGACCTTGTCGCCATGTACAAAGGGATGAGGAGGATTTTCTCGCGTCAATCCCGGCGGGTTTTCTTGAATAATCCTCGAAGTTGGGTAAGCAAATATCTTTGTGGCCTGTCGATCCATGTTCCGTGGTTAAACATCTCATTTCATGGTTTCTCTGAAGGAACTGCGCCGGGCCGTGGAGAAGATACACAGCCCGCCCCCCAACCGAGGATCCGGAGCGGTCCCTCGATCCGACCTCGAAGAGGACCGGATATAAAGGTGGAGCTGATCGGCGGGGTGTTCCACCAACTTAGCATCGACAATGCTTTGGTTGCCATTCTGACCCGACTACCGGATTATTTCCGGCCTCCCGGATAACCGTGACGAAGTCCGGATACCATGACCCACCGTTCTTTACTTCTAATCACCGCGTATTTGATGGTGTTTGGGGGGTGCCTTGAGGCGGGCGAGCCGAGCCAGCTGACTAGCCAACAAGGGGCAATCTGGCCCTTGAGTAAAAAAGTGCGGTCGGATCGAAACTCCTCCACAGCGGTATGGCGTGTCACCATATTCCGAGATTGATTCACGGAAGGCGTACTATCTTTGGTGCTCTTTTCAGGAAAAAAAGCTCGCGGGGTGAGTCGGAGAAGTTATAATCGAACCTCCATGACCAAGGCTCCAAAGCGGGTCCATAAGCGGAGGCGAGCCGGCGTCGTCGGATGCTCCTCCGACGGAGGATGCCGACAGATTGTCCGCCACCAACTCCGGTGGAAGCGCCATGAATCCACGAGCGCCGCGGACAGTTCTTCGTGGCGCATGTTTCTCCCAAGAGGCCTTGAATGCCTTCAATTGGAGATCGCACCTCCGTGCCTCTCAAGATGGTCTAGCGAGCCACGGAGCGAGTATGTAAAGGACATCTGGTGAGGAAATTTGTGATTATATATGCGGTAGCCCGAGACTTAAAATAGTTAGAATAACTGATTTAAGGATCATTTGTTATCTGAGGATCTTACAAAAAGAATACCCGACTGTCCGGGAGCTTGAAGAATGCAAGGTCCAACTTGAGGCTGCACTAGTCGCTATAGTAGAACCACGAGACCCCCTCGGTAATATATGCTTCAAAAATAAATAGTTTATGAAGTGCGGCGGGTGTGTAAATCGACAATAATATTGCAGATGGCGCGGACTAGATCGAGACAAGCAACAGCTCCTGCGCCCGGCTAAAGGCTGGCGAGCGTGCTCTGAGAGTGCGGCGGAGAAAAATAACCTCAAGATGCCAACACCCAAGCTGGGTGAGGAACTAAGGATGTTCGTGCCCGGTTATGCGACTCCGTAAAGGAGAATCGGCGGCTTCGTCGGCGGCATTTCAGTAAGTGCTTGAGCGAACTTTGAAAAGAGTTCGGCGAGAAGGCGACTAACATAAACATGTATGTAGGTTGACTCACAGGTGCGTCTGAGGAGGAGATGCAGTTCTTGGTGAGCTTCTTCCCAAACTGCGTCGCTACTGCAAACGAGTTCGGCGGTGATGAAAGGCGTCGGTCAAGCCTTGTGGCCCTCTATCTCCTGCCGAAGGCATTGGGGAGCTGGCGAAGCGGCTTCAAGGACGCAGCGGCGCTTCCGACTATGGAAGATATCGGCCTACCGTCAAAGGCGCCCGAGGCACAGGCCATGGTAAAGATCACGGTACGAAGGCTGACCCAAACCACATGGCGAGGTCGGACTGTGGGGCTGATGGGAAGGAGATCCTATAAGCAGTATCGGCCAAGTAGAATTGGCGCCACATATTCCAACAAGATTGTAAATTAGATAGCCTATTAGATGGCATTGAGGAGGAATACAATGAGTCGAGTTGACTATGTAATTGAATATGACATGAAAATGTCTTCTAGGCGGATTGTAGATCGTTTGTCATAGCGGACCTTTTAAACCCGACCTTGGGACCCAATAGTCCGGAGTGTCCGAATACCCTCAGCGGTTATATAAGAACCGGGGCATGCATGGAGACAAAGGCGTGGGGTCATTATTGCTGTATCAGACAAGTGCCCAACTAGTTATGTTATATTACATGGATAGTAAGAAACATCTTCGGGGAAAATAGTTCCGTTAAGGGTTCCTTTCATTTGGGAGGCATGCCCTAAAGTGCATGTACAAACTGCTAAAAAGCGAGAAAATCATCTGGGGCAGATGGATAAATAGTTAAAATCATCTTTCAGTTCACCGACCGAATATTCCCTTAAAACGCTAGCTTTCGGCTTCACCCAGCTGAGGTACACATCCGGCTGACCAGCGATAACAATCGTGAGGTGCTCCTTTACCACCTAGCCGAACAATCGGGAGCGTAGGGGTAAGCACAGGAGCCAAACAACCCAGCTTGGCCAAAACTTAAGTCATATCGATGCATATAATGGCGAATAAAAGGTACATGCGGAAGTTTGACACATGTGTTGGGCATGAAGCCCGTATAAATAAACACATTAAAAAGCCCCAGGTATAATAGTAGCGTCAAATATGTGCAAACAAAGCGCAAGCGAGCCTCTAAAGGCTTCAAGAAGAAGGAGGATGAAGGAGAATTAAAAGACAGCAAAAATAGAAAATGTGGGCGGAGGAAGGAGGCGAACTTGGAGTCAGGCGCAAGCGTAGAATCTTCGTGAGCGGGCTGCGTTCCATGGGTTCGGCTCGAGTCGGTTATCCGATGCGTTTGTGAGCGGTATGCTCCGCCCGGTCAGGACCTGGTCGATGATGAAGGACCTTCCATTTGGGCTTGAGTTTGTCCTTTTTCTTGTCCGGCGGCGTAGTACTAGTTAGCCAGCGTTATAAGCTTTGGCCCGTACTTCCCTGCTTTGATATCTTGAGCCTGCTGTTGATAAAATGCGGAGCGAGCTTTTGCCACGTCGCGCTCCTCCTCAATCGTCAAACTGTCCTGCCGATCGAGCTCGGCTTCTCTTTCTTCATACATGTGCCGCGAGGTGAGTCATGATTATATGTCATGAGGCAAGGCTGCCTCGCCCGTACACCATAAAAAATGGTGTGAATCCGGTAATGCGATTGGCGTGGTCCGCAGCCCCAGTCTGATGTCGAGCTCCTCAACCCGGTCGTGTTAGATTCCTTGAGGGACCGCACTAGTGCAGGTTTAATGCCGCTCATGATTAGACCGTTTGCTCGCTCGACTTGGCCGTTGGTTTGAGGGTGATAGGCGAGGCGTGTCGAGCTTGATGCCCATGTTTTGCACCATAATTTGACCTCATCGCCCGTGAAGTTGGTGCGCTATCGGTGATAATCTTGTGGGGACGCCGTAACGATGCACTACCACGATATGGAGTCTATCACGGCTGGATTGGCCGTTTTAACGAACTTGGCCTCTATCCATTTGGTGAATTTATCCACCATGACCAATAGGTATTTTTGCTTGTGGGTTCCTCCTTAAGGGGTCCAACCATGTCAAGCCCCGGACATGACGGCGGTGATGGGTATAGTTTTGAGGCGGTGGGTGGCATGTGGCTTTGGTTAGAAAAAAGCTGGCAACCGACGCATCGTTGGACTAAATCCTGCGCATCTGCCCGAGCCGTCGGCCAATAAAATCCTGTATGGAAGGCCTTGCCTACAAGGGCCCGGGCTGCGGCGTGGTGCCCACCCAGTCCGGCATGAATTTCAGACATGAGGTTTCGCCCTTCCTCTTCGGAGATACACCTTTGAAGGACTCCTGTTGTGCTTTTCTTATAGGGCTCTCCCTCATGGACTTTATAGGCTTTGGATCGCCGTACTATGCAGCGAGCCTCATTTTGGTCTTCGGGGAGTTCTGCCTAGTTAGGTAGGCTAGGAATGGTTCCGTCCACAGGCGATAACCGCCATTATTTAGTGGCGGAGGTGTTATCTCGGTGGCACAGCCTCCGATTGTGTCGAGTGTTTGGTGTCGAGGCGGTGCGGTTGGGTCGGATTGTTATTTCGGACTCCCCTTCCCATAATACGGATGGCTTGAACAGCCGTTCAGGGAAGATGTTGGGCAGGGCGGCATCGCGTTTTGCACCGATCCGTGCCATCGTCCGCCGCCTGGTTGTTATCTCGGGCTATATGATGAAATTGAGCCCTTGAACCGTGCCGACATTTTAGGACCGCATTGCGATGCGCTGCCATTCGGATCTTTGGCATCAAAGTCTCCGTTTATTTGAGATATCGCGAGGTTGAATCGCGCACCTCTAGGCGTTTAATGCCCATGGAGCTGCCATCCGGAGGCGTGCGAAGGGCCTCGTATTGACTGCGTTGTTGGAGTCCGTATACATTATCCCGAAGGGCGTATTGGACTGTGTCCCCGGTTGGGGGCGTCGGGCAACGCCAGCCCAGGCCGCCAACATTTTGGAGCCGTCAAAGTGCATGATCAATTGGGTATCGCCGTACTCTTTAGGGAGTTCGACCGGTCCATTCGACCCCGAAGTCGGCCAAAACCTCGACTTAATAGCTCGTCGTGGCTTATAGGTTATGTCGAATGGAAGGAGCTCTATGGCCCATTTAGCAATCCGGCCCATCGGCGTCGCGGTTGTTTATAATGTCGTTAAGAGGTATTTGGAGGCTACCGTTATCGAACACTCTTGAAAGTAGTGTAGCAGCTTCGGGATGCCATGAACACCGCGTATGCTATCTTTTGATAATGTGGTGCAGGACTTGCATGGAGTTAGGGCGGTGGACACATAGTAAACGGGTTTTGAAGAGGAACCGGTGTCCGTCCGTTTCTCGTTCGACGGCGAGCACCGAGCTGCCAACTTGATGTGTTGCGGCGATATATAATAGCATTAGTTACGCCCGTTGAAGCGCGGCCAGACGGTTGTTGCCAATATGGCTTTTATTTCTTGAGTCGGCCGTGGCGGCATCCGTCCACTCGAAGTGTTGGTGCGCCGGAGGCGGTGAAAAGGTGCGCCTTTTCTCCCCAAGCGGAAATAAAGCGGCTAGAACCGCTACACATCGATCAATTTTGTATTTGTTTGAGGTCTTTTGGAATATCCAATTGTGACAGACCTCGGATGTTGGCTGGGTTTGCTTCAATTCCTCTACGGACACAATGAAGCCGAGGAGCTTTCCGGTGGAGCATGACGCATTTTCGGATTGAGCTTAATGTCATATTTTGGAGATTGTCGAATGTGAGCCTCATGTCGTCTACTAGAGTTTTGACATGCTTGGATTTGTGACCACGTCATCTACATATGCTTCCTTTGTTTTGCCGATCTGGTTTGCGGGCGATATATGCGAATCATCTTGCTGATATATTGCGCGGCGTTTTTGAGCCGAAGGGCATTGTGTTAAGCGAGAAAGGGTCGTATGGAGTGATGAATGTTGTTGCTGCTTTTCTTGAGGCTGC
>JAHIAM010001819.1:0-41181 GCA_021605205.1 Aegilops longissima
GGAAAGCTTTGCGGCAAGTGCTCTTCGCCAATGTGGTGACCACATATGCCTCCATGTATCTCTGCCAACAGCTTCGTCCATCTTCCCGGCAAATACACTTCAATTTCACACCGTTGAGTCTTCTTACATCGCAGTGTATTGTCAACAAGCTGGTACATACTTGACTGCCGGGCTACTCTTTCCGCTTCTTCTTGATCTTCGGAAGTTCTCTGTCTAAAGGAAATGGACAATCTCGTGCCCATCTTTGGAGCTTGTGGCTCGAAAACAAGGACTAAAGGCACATCTGCTGCTGCGGAACATCCGCTTCTCGGCAAGAACCTGCGGCTCAGCCGAGCTTGATGTTCCCGGCAAGCTTGCCGAACAAAACTTGTCGGGAGCGTCTCGCTTCAACGAAACAAACCACAGGGCTTGTCGGAGCAGACTGCTCCTCAAGACTCTTGGTGTTGATCTTAGGGACCTTCGCGGCGGCGGCTTCGGGTAGCTCGGCCGGGAAGTAGTCACCTGAAATCAACTTCCTCTTCTTGTTCTGTCCAGTTGATGGCGTTACAGTTGGTTGAGTCAGCTTGAGCACAAAAATTCCTGGTTCCACAGGTAACTTGAGTGCGGCGCACTTTGACAGGCCATCAGCAATATCATTCTGAGCTCTTGGAACATGTTCCATTTGCAGGCCCTCAAAGTGCTCTTCTAGCTTTCTCACTTCGTCAACGTAGGCTTCCATCAACGGACTCTGATAATCTTTGTTCACTTGGCAGACGACGAGCTGCGAGTCACCCCTGACAATGAGTTTCCTGATCCCAAGGTCCACTGCTATTCTGAGACCGGCAAGCAAACCTTCATACTCTGCAGTATTGTTTGTCGCTTGCTCCTTGGGAAAATGCATCTGTACTATGTACTTGAGGTGCTTTCCGGTGGGTGCGATAAGCAGCACGCCGGCCCCGGCGCCTTGCAGCGAGAAGGCACCATCAAAGTACATCAACCACTCTTTACTTGCTTCCTTGACGGGGATACTCGTCTCTGGAATTTCTTCATCTTGCGTCGGCGTCCATTCTGCTATAAACTCTGCCAATGCTCTGCTTTGGTGTAACACCCCGGATGTAACTTTCCATATTTGTAACTCCAACTCTTGCCATTTTCGGCATTGTGATATGATATTCCCTCCGTGGTTGGGTTTTTCTTCATTTTTTTTGCATTTTGTCCATGTCATGCATTTCATATCATGTCATCATGTGCATCGCATTTGCATCGTGTTAAATCTCATGGCCCGTTGTCCGTTTTGCAAACCGGCACTCCTATGTCCCCGGCGCCCCTTTTACGTTTTTCCGTGGCGGGTACTAAACTTTCTCGGAATGGACCGAGGTTTGTCAAGTGGCCTTGGTACACCACGGTATACCACCTGTCAAGTTTGGTCATTTGGAGCTCGTTTGGTACTCAGCAGTTAACCGACTCGCAAAAGCCTCTTTTAAGTTGCAGCCCAACACCCTCCAAAACAGCCCAACAACCCATCTAAGTCACTTCCATGTCTATAAATCGTTCGATCACGATCGTGTGGGTAAAACCGCACCTCATTTGGAGCTTCCTAGCTCCTTCTACCTATAAATATGCATCTCCCTCCAAATCCGGATCAATTCCCCGAAACCCTAGGCGAAATCCCCTCTGCGCCGCGGACACGTCCGGATCGGACGGACGCAGCGTCCGCCGCCCGCGCCAGAGCCAACCAGGGCTGCCACGTGGCCCCGGTCCCCAGCTCGCCGCGAGCCGCGCCCGAGCCAGCAGGGGCCCAGCGCCTGCCCTCCGGCCCGCGCCCGCCCGGCTGTTCCGCTTGCCCGCCCGCCGCCGCCGCTGCTCCGCCGTCGCCGCCCGGCCGCCCGCGTGCCGTGGCCCCGGCCGCCGCCGCACCGCCAGCCATCCCGCGCCGCCCGCCGCCCGCGCCTCCGCGGCGCCGCCGCGCCCTCCTCGGCCGGCCCTCTCCTCCCGGCCCGAGCTCCGGCGCCGCCGCCAGCCACCTCGAGCGGATCCGATCCGGATCCAAAGCAGTTGACTTTTCCCCTCCCCGAATTCATCCAAGTCTTTATTTCTGTGACAATTTGTTGCATTTTCGTCATGCCATAACTCTCTGCATATTGCTCCGTTTCGTGCGTGTAATATGTCAACATGTTCGTCTCGATGAGTAGATCATTTCATCTCATTGCGTCATTTTCATTTGAGCTCATCTTGATGCCCGAAATGCTGTTAGAAGATGGCTATGTGATGTTAGTTTCTGTTTCTTAACAGAACATGCACTTTTGTCATTTTTGCCATGATTGATGTGTGCATCCAATGATCTTGAGTCCTACATGTGTTTTGTAATATGCCATGCCATCTTTCCAGAGGTGTATGCCAAGTATTTTTGTGATCTCTGTGGTGACTAGGACAAGCATGCAAACTAGGCTTCCTGATGTTGCTGATTTCAGCCCCTGTTTTGCTAATATTTTTATGCCATGTTAACTTGATGCTACCGAGAAATCCATGCATATTTTGAGATACTTCAGTAAGGATGTTTTGAACATATGGTTATGCTCTATCCATCCATGCGTTTGTTTGCAATTATGGAGTGCCAGAGCTTGAGTCAATTGAGCTCTACTTTTGCTATAAAATGTTTCCTGGCAGATTGTTTACATGTTATTCAATTTTGCCAAGGTTGTTGTAGTTGATCCGTGTATGCTATGATGTTGTTCTTGCCATGTATATCTTCTATGCTATGTCTTCTTGATGTAGGTATGCTTAGTTTGTCATGTAATGCTCTGTAGTGAGTGCTTTGAGCTCTTAAACATGCCTTCTTGTTATCTGTTTTTGTCATGCCACATTCTTGAATCATTATGAAACTTGCTATTTTGACATGGGTGTTACTATAGTTTCTGATCCTTTTTGGCTTATGGTCAGTAAGGGGCTTTTGTTCTATGCTTTGAGTAGATTCATGCCACGCCTTGTTTTGCTATTATAAGTTCCTGTAGCATGTTGTTTTCTTGCTCTGAACATTTCTTCGTGATGCTGTTTTTGCCATGTTCAGTAATTTCTCCAAGTCTGTGAAGCTGATATGTTTTGCATTTTTGCCATGCTTGTTCGGACCTGTTATGATGTGAATTAGCCGTAGCTCAGTGTTCATCTTTTGTCAAGCATCTTGAGTAGATCACTGCCATATACTTTGTTGGTACGTTTGGATGCAGTAGCTTAATTTCTCGTTGCTTGCTATGTGGCATCATGCTGTTAATGGAAGATTTGTGCCATTCTTGTTTTGCTTGTCATTTGCAAACCGTGCATCCGATTCCGGTGATCTTTATATCGATTTCAACCGAAATCATCTCATCTTTCAGCGGCATACTTGGTTTGTCAAGTTGATGCCTGGTTCATCATTTTCCTTCCGAGCGCGCATACGCATTGCATATCACATCTCGCATATCATGTCATGTTTTGCATCATGTTGCTTGTGCATGGCACCGTGATTTATTGTGGTTCTTTTGTTTGTGTTCTTGCTTTGGGTAGAGCTGGGAGACGAGTACGTGAACGAGGAACCTGTTGAGAACGCTTACGAGGATCAAGCTTTCGACAACTCTGAGAACTTTGCAGGCAAGATGACCGTACCCTCGAAATCACTTCTATCT
The DNA here is from genome assembly GCA_021605205.1 of Aegilops longissima. Classification (NCBI taxonomy): domain Eukaryota; kingdom Viridiplantae; phylum Streptophyta; class Magnoliopsida; order Poales; family Poaceae; genus Aegilops; species Aegilops longissima. The sequence continues at coordinate 3,639 of JAHIAM010001819.1, forward strand.
TTGCTATGCTAGTTGCTCGCTCTTTTGCTATGCCTATGCTACGATGCCTATCACTTGCTTATCATGCCACCCATATTGCCATGTCAGCCCCTAACCATCCTTTCCTAGCAAACCGTTGATTGGCTATGTTACCGCTTTGCTCAGTCCCTCTTATAGCGTTGCTAGTTGCAGGTGAAGATGAAATTTGTTCCTTGTTGGAACATGGAGATGTTGTTCCTTGTTGGAACATATTTACTTGTTGGGGATATCACAATATATCTGCTATAATTAATGCATCTATATACTTGGTAAAGGGTGGAAGGCTCGACCTTATGCCTGGTGTTTTGTTCCACTCTTGCCACCCTAGTTTCCGTCATACGGTGTTATGTTCCTTGATTTAGCGTTCCTTACGGTTGGGTGATTTATGGGACCCCTTGACAGTTCGCTTTGAATAAGACTCCTCGGCAAGGCCCAACATTGGTTTTACCATTTGCCACCTAAGCCTTTTCCCCGGGTTTCGCGAGCCGAGGGTCATCTTTATTTTAACCCCGGGCCAGTTCTCCTTGAGTGCTGGTCCAACTTGAGCGATGTCCGGCGCCCTTGGGCAATCGGGGTCTATGCCAACCCGACGTCTGGCTCATCCGGTGTGCCACGAGAACGAGATATGTGCAGCTCCTATCGGGATTTTTCGGCACATTCGGGCGGCTTTGCTGGTCTTGTTTTATTCTTTGTCGAAATGTCTTGTAGTCCGGATTCGAGACTGATCGGGTCTTCCGGTAGAAGGAATATCCTTCGTTGACCGTGAGAGCTTATAATGGGCTAAGTTGGGACACCCTGCAGGTATTATCTTTCAAAGCCGTGCCCATGGTTATGAGGCAGATGGAATTTGTTAATGTCGGTTGTAGAAAACCGAAGTTGACTTTAATTAAAATACACATCAACCGCGTGTGTAACCGTGATGGTCTCTTCTCGTGAGTCCGGAAGTGAACACGGTGTTGGAGTTATGTTTAGCGTAAGTAGTCCGGGATCACTTCTTGATCGCTACTAGCTTCACGACCGTGCCATGCTTCTCTTCTCGCTCTCTTTTGCGAATGTAGCCACCATATATGCTAGTCGCTGTCGCAGCTCCACCTCACAACTCTGTCCTTCCTATAAGCTTAAATAGTCTTGATCTCGTGGGTGTGAGATTGTTGAGTCCCGTGACTCACAGATTCTACCAAAACAGTTGCAGTGCCGGCGATGCGGTCAGGTGACGCAACCGAGCTCAAGTGGGAGTTCGACGAGGCGTGGTCGTTACTATGTGTCTTTTCCTCGATGATCGATAGTGGAGCCCAATTGGGACGATCGGGGATCTGTGTAGCATTTGGGGTATCTTCTTTTATTTTTGTTCCGTAGTCGGACCTTGAGTGTAATCTGAATGATGGATGTTTATTTATGTATTGTGTGAAGTGGCATTGTAAGCCAACTATGTATCTATTTCCTTATGTATTACATGGGTTGTGTGAAGATTACCTCACTTGCGACATTGCTTTCAATGCGGTTATGCCTCTAAGTCGTGCCCGACACGTGGGAGATATAGCCGCATCGAGGCGTTACAAGTTGGTATCGAGCCTACCCGACTTAGGAGCCCTGCTTGATTGTTTCTTTGGCGTTGTTGAGTCTAGAACAAAAATGTTTTGAGTCTTAGGATTATATATATCGGAGAGTAGGATTCTTTTACTCCCAGTCCTTAAATCGCTCTGGTGAGGTCTCCGACGTAGAAGTTTTGACTCTCCTCTCCTCAAATTTCACTAAAAAAATTAGGATCACGCGGGTATCTTGGAATCGTTCGATGGTTTTGTGGCGAGAACATTGTTCTTGGTGCCTCGACAATTAGGGGTTGTGGCGGTGTCCGGGAGTTGAGCTCCGAGGTGTTGTCGTCACAATTTTATCGTTGCAGATTCTGGAATACCGAGATTTGCCGACATCGAAATCTCTTTTGTGCAGTTGTTGGTGAGATAACCCGATAACCCGAGATTGGGCGAGATCGGGAGTATTGCCATGACTTCGTATAACGGATGCTTTTGAAGGTCGAGGTACCACGATTTCGAAGGTTTCTTGGTTATATGTTGTGAGATGGATACAATTGGATCTAGGTATTGTTAGTTTGGGTGATATATTTTGTGTCCCTGTATCTCCAACACCAGATTGCATAACGAGAAAGTTTGGGAGTTTATAGGTGGGATTCAAGTAGCTCTTAGCATTTCTTCCATGAGATATTTGGTTTGTGATTGGGTAATCCTTACCACTTATTTGTTCGATCGTACCTTTGTTTTTTTATCATCAACCCTTAATCAAGTGGCTTCTCACCTTAATGGGCGTGTGATGATTAACTTTGGAATTCATTCGTTCATCCTTGTTGAATGTTTATTGTGAAGACTATATGTTGCAATTTCTATCCGTTGATTCAACTTGACTATCGTATATCAAGTGCTAACGGATGTCACCCTCTTCAGGATGGCTCCATAGCAGCGTGCGAATCCGGAACTTGATGATGGGAGTCGATCGAACCTCCACCTCCACCTCCGCCTCCGGAGGCTGGCAACTATCATGGCAGCCACCAATGCCAATGCTCGATGATTTTGCAACTCTTGCAAGAGCGTACTCAAGGGCAAGGCAATCAAGGAAATCAAGGTCAAGGCAACAACCAGCCGCACTTTGCTACCCTCGATCGGTTCCTCGCTAATCAGCGAAGTCTTTCGGTTTACGTGTCGAGGCCACAGGCGCCGACGATTGGCTTGTGGACATCTGCAAACATTTTGAATGTAGCAATGTCGGACACGAGGACTTTGTCAAGTTTGCTTCGTTTCAACTCAAGGACCAAGCTGCTGAGTGGTACCAGCAATACAATGATTCGAGAGGAGGTCGTGTCATTACAGGATGAGTTCGCCGAGACTTGAGCTCACCACATTCGAAAAGTGTTGTTGAGAGCAAGCGTGAGGAGTTCCGCAATCTCAAGCAAGGCAACATGTCGTGTATCAATACAATATCCAGTTCTAGAAACTCGCTCGCCGCTAAGCAAGATGTCCACGATGAAAAGAGTATGATCTATCAATTCAGAGGTGGTCTCGGAGAAGATCTGCAATTAGCTCTCGTGCTTTTGAGCGAGAAAAGTATGATGAATTCTACAACATGGCCTTTGAAGCAAGAAGCTGCCCATCTCAAATGTGAGGCTTCTAAGAAGAGAATCGGGGATGCAGATTCAGTCTTCTTCTTCCTCTCAAGTGGCAGCTAAGCAGCGAAGTTCTACCTTCCTCCTCCTCCGTTCCGTCGGCCTTATCGCGAGAAGAACTCGGTGGTCGTGGATCTTCCCACCCGCCCAACCCAAGCTATCGAACAAGTCTAATTCTCAAGCTCCAAGGTCAAATGCTCCTTATCACCGTCCGCTCTCGGAGGTGACTTGCAACAAATGTCGTGAGAAAGGTCACTATGCGAACAAGTGCTTCAACCAAAGGCGCCTTCCGCCTCCTCCTCCTGTGAAATCTTCCAGCAATGCGGTGGTCAAGCATAATCCCAAGTTTGCAAAGGTGAACATGATGAATGCAGCTCAAGCGGAGGATTCTTGAGATGTGATCATGGGCAATCTTCACATTAATGATATTCCTGCAAAAGTTCTTTTTGACTTTGGTGCATCGCTTAGTTTCATCTCTAAACCATTTGCATCTAAGCATGAGTTGTCTTTCCAAGATTTTCCTAGACCATTAGCAGTTGTCTCTCGGGTAAATGCATGAGCATAAGCTACATGGTTCGGATGTTTCTATCAAGATGGGCGATTATAGATTTCTGGCTAAACCAATTGTCCTTGGTGACTCGGATATTGATCTTATTCTCGGGATGGGTGGCTTTATCAGACAAAGCTCAGCTTGATTGTGCTGCTGTGGAAATTCAATTGACTCACTCTTCTAATGATGTGATCATCTATGCGCTCGTGATGAAACCATTGGTTGTTTTCTCTCAATGAGAAGGGCGAATTGGATGCTATCTCTCGATTCCATCGTTTGTGAGTACCAAGATGTCTTTCGGAAGAGCTTCCAGAATGCCTCCTCACCGCCGCTTGAGTTCGTTATCGATCTTGAGCACGGCATCGAACCCGTTTGCAAGCGTCCATACAAGCTTGGACCTAATGAGCTGAAGGAATTGAAGAAGCAGCTCGATGAACAAGAGCGTCTGGGTTTGATCAGACCGAGTTCATCTCCTTGGGGTTGTGGTGTTCTTTTGTCCGGAAGAAGGATGGCACGGACCGACTTTGCGTCGATTACCGTCCATTGAATAAGAAGACAATCAAGAACAAGTATCCACTTCCCAACATCAATGAGCTTTTCGAGCAACTCAAAGGTGCTAAAGTGTTCTCCAAGCTTGACCTTCGTATGGGTTATCATCAAATTCGCATTCGTGAACAAGATATTCCCAAGACAGCATTGAGAACAAGCTTTGGTTCTTATGAATATCTTGTCATGTCTTTCGCCTTGTCAATGCTCCTCCAACATTCTCTCGGATGATGAACTTCATCTTCAACCCCTACACCAATGAATTCGTCTTGGTCTATCTTGATGATATTTTGGTTTCTCCAAGAATAAGAAGGATCATGCCAAACATTTGCGATTGGTGCTAGACAAGCTCGAGAGTATCAATTCTATCGAAGTTCTCCAAATGTGAGTTTTGGCTTGATGAAGTGCTTTACCTTGGTCATATCATCTCCGCCAAGGGCATCGCTGTTAATCCCGAGAAGGTGTCTGCAGTTGTGAATTGGGAACCTCCTCGGAATGTCAAGCAGCTTCATGATTTTCTTGGTCTTGCAAGCTATTGCGAAGATTCGTTGAGAACTTCTCCAAGATTGCAAAGCCTCTTTCCAACCTCCTCGAAGCATGTGAAGTATGTACGGTCTCCGAGTGTGGCGTTGCTTTCAATACTCTCAAAGAGAAACTCGTCACAGCTCTGTCTTGACTCCTCTGATGAATCCAAGCCATTGAAGTTTTCGTGATGCTTCTCTTCAAGGTCTCGGTCTGTGTTAATGCAAGAGAAGAGGGTTGTGGCCTATACCTCTTGTCAACTGAAGCCCAACGAAAAGAGCTACCCCACTCACGATCTTGAGTTGGCGGCAGTTGTCCATGCATTGATAACATGGAGACATCTCTTGTTGGGAAGGAAAGTGGACATTTTCACCGATCACAAGAGTCTCAAGTATATTTTCACTCAACCCAACCTCAACCTCAGGCAGACTCGATGGGTCGAAATGATTCAAGAGTACAACCCAAGTATTGAATATACTCCGGGCAAGGCCAATGTCATTGGAGATGCTTTGAGAAGGAAGGCTTATTGCAACAGTTTAATCCTCAAGCCCTTCCAACCGGATCTCTGTGAAGCTTTCCGCAAGCTGAATCTTCAAGTTGTTCCTCAAGGCTTTCTTGCCAACCTCATAGTCTCTCCTACTTTGCAAGACCAAATTCGTGAGGCTCAACTCCTGGATACCATGGTGAAAAAGGTGAAACGTGGTATCGACAAGGGCATTTCCAAGTACAAGTGCTTCCACATTGATGACAAAGATACTCTTTTCTTCAAGGACCGGATTGTGGTTCCTAAGGGTGATCTACGTAAAGTCATTATGAATGAGGCACACAATTCCCTTCTATCCATTCATCCTGGAAGTACGAAGATGTACCAGGACCTCAAGCAGTCATATTGGTGGACTCGAATGAAGCGAGAAATTGCTCAATTTGTGAATGAGTGTGATGTCTGCAGAAGAGTGAAAGCAGAACACCAACGACCAGCTGGTCTCCTCCAACCTCTTGCTATTCCAGAATGGAAGTTTGATCATATTGAAATGGACTTTGTGACTGGTTTTCCAAAGTCCAAGCGTGGAAATGATGCTATCTTCGTTGTCATTGACAAGCTTACTAAAGTGGCTCATTTTCTTCCTATCAAAGAATCTATCACGACAGCTCAGTTGGCAGAGCTATACACCTCCAGGATTGTCTCCTTACACGGCATTCCACAAGTGATCTCTTCAGACCGTGGCAGCATCTTTACCTCCAAGTTTTGGGATTCTTTTCAGAAGGCCATGGGCACCAACATTCATTTCAGCACAGCTTTCCACCCTCAAACAAGTGGCCAAGTCGAGCGAGTCAATCAAATCCTTGAAGATATGCTCAGGGTTTGTGTCATTTCCTTCGGTATGAAGTGGGAATATTGTCTTCCATATGCCGATTTCTCCTACAACAACAGCTTCCAGCGAGTTGGGCAAGGCCCCATTCGAAATTCTCTATGGCGAGAAAGTGCGTACTCCTCTCAATTGGTCCGAGACAGGTGAGCGCCAACTTATTGGCAATGACTTGATCACGAAGCGAAGAAATGTGCAAAGTCATTAGTGAGAATCTCAAAGCCGCGCAATCGTGCGGAAGAGCTATTATGATGACAAGCACCGTGATGTGGCTTTTGAAATCGGAGACCATGTCTACCTCGCGTCTCTCCAATGAAAGGCACTCGTCCGCCCGGTATCAAAGGGAAGCTTGCCCCTAGATCGTGGGTCCTTTCAAGATCATTGGCAAAGAGGCGATCTCGCCTATCAACGAGCTTCCGTCCAACTTCGCGAACGTGCGAGGTGTTTCACGTGTCACAACCTTCGCAAGTGCTTCAAGACTCTGACGCACTATCAACTTCGAAGAGATTGACCTCCAAGAAGATCTCTCTTATCATGAGCACCCCGTTGCTATTCTTGAAGAAACCGAGCGCAAGACTCGCAACAAGTCAATCAAATTCCTGAAAGTGAAGTGGTCACACCATTCCGACCGAGAAGCCACCTGGGAGCGCGAGGATCACCTCCGTTCCGAATATCCGGAGTTCTTTCAGTCCTAGATCTCGGGACGAGATCCTCTTGTAGTGGTGGAGTGTTGTAACAACCCGGATGTAACTTTCCATATTTGTAACTCCAACTCTTGCCATTTTCGGCATTGTGATATGATATTCCCTCCGTGGTTGGGTTTTTCTTCATTTTTTTTTGCATTTTGTCCATGTCATGCATTTCATATCATGTCATCATGTGCATCGCATTTGCATACGTGTTCGTCTCATGATTCCGAGCATTTTCCCCGTTGTCCGTTTTGCAATCCGGCACTCCTATGTCCCCCGCCGTCCCCTTTTACGTTTTTCCGTGAGCGGGTACTAAACTTTCTCGGAATGGACCGAGGTTTGTCAAGTGGCCTTGGTACACCACCGGTAGACCACCTGTCAAGTTTCGGGTCATTTGGAGCTCGTTTGGTACTCCAACGGTTAACCGCACTCTCGCAAAAGCCTCTTTTAAGTTGCAGCCCAACACCCCTCCAAAACAGCCCAACAACCCATCTAAGTCACTTCCATGTCTATCGTCGTTCGATCACGATCGTGTGGGCGAAAACCGCACCTCATTTGGAGCTTCCTAGCTCCTTCTACCTATAAATATGCATCTCCCCCTCCAAATCCCGGATCAATTCCCCCGAAACCCTAGACGAAATCCCCTCGCGCCACTTGAACCGTCGTCGATCGGACGCGACGCCGCCACGCCGCCAGCCAACCGAGGGCTGCCACATGGCCCCGGTCCCCGGCTACGCCGCCCGGCGCGCAGCGAGCCCATGAGGGCCAGCGCAGCCCCTCGGCCCGCGCCCGCCGCCCGCCGCCGCTGCCCTGCGCCGCCCGCCGCTGCCCGCTCTCCGCCGCCACGCCGCCCGCCGCCGTCGCCGCCGCCGCCCGCCACCGTGGCCCCGCGCCGCGCCGCCCAGCCGGCCGGCCATCCGGCGCCTCCCTTGCGCCGCCCGCGCCCTCCTCGGTCGGCCCTCTCCTCCCCGGCCCGAGCTCCGGCGAGCCGCCGCCGGCCACCTCGAGCCGGATCCGATCCGGATCCAAGGCGGTTGACTTTTTCCCCTCCCCCCGAATTCATCTAAGTCTTTATTTCTGTGATAATTTGTTGCATTTTCGTCATGCCATAACTCTCTGCATATTGCTCCGTTTCGTGCGTGTAATATGTCAACATGTTCGTCTCGATGAGTAGATCATTTCATCTCATTGCATCATTTTAATTTCAGCTCATCTTGAGGCCCGAAATGCTGTTAGAAGATGGCTATGTGATGTTAGTTTCTGTTTCTTAACAGAACATGCACTTTAGTCATTTTTTCCATGATTGATGTGTGCACCCTATGATCTTGAGTCCTACATGTGTTTTGTAATATGCCATGCTATCTTTCCAGAGGTGTATGCCATGTATTTTTGTGATCTCTGTGGTGACTAGCAGAAGCATGCAAACTAGGCTTCCTGATGTTGCTGATTTCAGCCCCTGTTTTGCTGATATTTTTATGTCATGTTAACTTGATGCTACCGAGAAATCCATGCATATTTTGAGATACTTCAGTAAGGATGTTTTGAACATATGGTTATGCTCTATCCATCCATGCGTTTGTTTGCAATTATGGAGTGCCATATCTTGAGTCAATCGAGCTCTACTTTTCCTATAAAATGTTTCCTGACAGATTGTTTACATGTTATTCAATTTTGCCAAGGTTGTTGTAGTTGATCCGTGTATGCTATGATGTTGTTCTTGCCATGTATATCTTCTATGCTATGTCTTCTTGATGTAGGTATGCTTAGTTTGTCATGTAATGCTCTGTAGTGAGTGCTTTGAGCTCTTAAACATGCCTTCTTGTTATCTGTTTTTTGTCATGCCCTGTTGCTGAATCTGTTAACGAAACTTGCTATTTTGACATGGGTGTTACTATAGTTTCTGATCCTTTTTGGCTTATGGTCAGTAAGGGGCTTTTGTTCTATGCTTTGAGTAGATTCATGCCACGCCTTGTTTTGCTATTATAAGTTCCTGTAGCATGTTGTTTTCTTACTCTGAACATTTCTTCCTGATGCTGTTTTTGACATGTTCAGTAATTTCTCTAAGTCTATGAAGCTGATATGTTTTGCATTTTTGCCATGCTTGTTTGGACCTGTTATGATGTGAATTAGCCGTAGCTCAGTGTTCATCTTTTGTCAAGCATCTTGAGTAGATCACTGACATATACTTTGTTGGTACGTTTGGATGCAGTAGCTTAATTTCTCGTTGCTTGCCATGTGGCATCATGCTGTTAATGGCAGATTTGTGCCATTCTTGTTTTGCTTGTCATTTGCAAACCGTGCATCCGATTCCGGTGATCTTTATATCGATTTCGACCGAAATCATCTCATCTTTCCAGCGGCATACTTGGTTTGTCAAGTTGATGCCTGGTTCATCATTTTCCTTCCGGAGCGCGCATACGCATTGCATATCACATCTCGCATATCATGTCATGTTTTGCATCATGTTGCTTGTGCATGGCACCGTGATTTATTGTGGTTCTTTTGTTTGTGTTATTGCTTTGGGTAGAGCCGGGAGACGAGTACGTGAACGAGGAACCTGTTGAGAACGCTTACGAGGATCAAGCTTTTGACAACTCTGAGAACTTTGCAGACATGATGACCGTACCCTCGAAATCACTTCTATCTTTGCTATGCTAGTTGCTCGCTCTTTTGCTATGCCTATGCTACGATGCCTATCACTTGCTTATCATGCCTCTCATATTGCCATGTCAGCCCCTAACCATCCTTTCCTAGCAAACCGTTGATTGGCTATGTTACCGCTTTGCTCAGTCCCTCTTATAGCGTTGCTAGTTGCAGGTGAAGATGAAATTTGTTCCTTGTTGGAACATGGAGATGTTGTTCCTTGTTGGAACATATTTACTTGTTGGGGATATCACAATATATCTGCTATAATTAATGCATCTATATACTTGGTAAAGGGTGGAAGGCTCGGACTTATGCCTGGTGTTTTGTTCCACTCTTGCCACCTAGTTTCCGTCATACGGTGTTATGTTCCTTGATTTAGCGTTCCTTACGGTTGGGTGATTTATGGGACCCCTTGACAGTTCGCTTTGAATAAGACTCCTCCAGCAAGGCCCAACATTGTTTTACCATTTGCCACCTAAGCCTTTTTCCCGGGTTTTCGCGAGCCGAGGGTCATCTTTATTTTAACCCCGGCCAGTTCTCCTTCGAGTCTTGGTCCAACTTGCGATGTCCGGCGCCCTTGGGCAATCAGGGTCTATGCCAACCCGATGTCTGGCTCATCCGGTGTGCCACGAGCGAGATATGTGCAGCTCCTATCGGGATTTGTCGGCACATTCGGGCGGCTTTGCTGGTCTTGTTTTATTCTTTGTCGAAATGTCTTGTAGTCCGGATTCGAGATCGATCGGGTCTTCGGTAGAAGGAATATCCTTCGTTGACCGTGAGAGCTTATAATGGGCTAAGTTGGGACACCCTGCAGGGTATTATCTTTCAAAGCCGTGCCGCGGTTATGAGGCAGATGGGAATTTGTTAATGTCCGGTTGTAGAAAACCGAAGTTGACTTTAACTAAAATACACATCAACCGCGTGTGTAACCGTGATGGTCTCTTCTCGGCGGAGTCCGGGAAGTGAACACGGTTTTGGAGTTATGCTTGACGTAAGTAGTCCAGGATCACTTCTTGATCGCTACTAGCTTCACGACCGTGCTTTGCTTCTCTTCTCGCTCTCTTTTTCGAATGTAGCCACCATATATGCTAGTCGCTTGCCGCAGCTCCACCTCACAACTCTGTCCTTCCTATAAGCTTAAATAGTCTTGATCTCGCGGGTGTGAGATTGCTGAGTCCCGTGACTCACAGATTCTACCAAAACAGTTGCAGTGCCGGCGATGCGGTCAGGTGACGAACCGAGCTCAAGTGGGAGTTCGACGAGGAACGTGGTCGTTACTATGTGTCTTTCACGATGATCGATAGTGGAGCCAGTTGGGACGATCGGGGATCTGTGTAGCATTTGGGGTATCTTCTTTTATTTTGGTTCCATAGTCGGACCTTGAGTGTAATCTGAATGATGGATGTTTATTTATGTATTGTGTGAAGTGGCGACTGTAAGCCAACTATGTATCTATTTCCCTTATGTATTACATGGGTTGTGTGAAGATTACCTCACTTGCAACATTGCTTTCAATGCAGTTATGCCTCTAAGTCGTGCTTCGACACGTGGGAGATATAGCCGCATCGAGGGCGTTACATTTGGATAGTTGAAGTGCTTTCAAACTTGAGGCCAAAGCTTGATAGTTCTAGTGCCCACTCGACAATCCTGCCTGTTGCTTCTGGGTTTTGCAATATCCTCTTCAGCGGAAAGCGAGTGACGACTGTGATCTCATGTGCTTGGAAGTAATGGCGCAGCTTTCTCGAGACCATGAGGAGGCGAAAGCAGTTTACACACCGAGTACCTTGACCTAGCCTCAGAGAAGGAACCGACAAAGTACACCGGGCGCTGCACCATCCTTTTTCGAATCTTCTCGCCGTCTGCAAGAGATCCGTCCTTGTCGGGACCAGAGCTTGACGGTGAAGCCCCCTGCTTGTCGCTGGATGTATCCGCCATGGTTGCCGGCTCATCGTCTGCCTCCCTCTCCGCTACTAACGCAGCACTAACCACTTGATTGGTTGCCGCTATATACAGCAGCAACTTCTCTTGTGGCCTAGGTGCGACAAGTATTGGAGTGGAGGACAGGTACCTCTTTAAGTCCTGCAGCGCAGCCTCCGCTTCGGGAGTCCATTTCATTGGACCTGCCTTTTTCAAAATCTTGAAAAATGGCAGGGCGCGCTCAGCAGACCTAGAGATAAACCTGCTGAGAGCAGCCACGCAACCGGCAAGTCTTCGTACATCCTTGACGCGCTTTGGTGCTTCAATCTGCTCAATGGCCTTGATCTTGTCGGGATTGGCTTCAATTCCCCGCTGAGACACGAAGAACCCGAGAAGCTTGCCGGAAGGAACTCCAAACACGCACTTCTCGGGGTTGAGCTTGAGGTTGATCTTGCGCAGATTTGCAAAGGTCTCATCTAAATCTTGAACCAGAGTTGCCTTTTCCTTGCTCTTGACCACTATGTCATCCATGTAGGCTTCTACATTTCTGTGCATTTGGGGCTCAAAAGCGTCATGGACTACTCTTGCAAACGTTGAACCAGCATTCTTTAGCCCAAAAGGCATCCGTATGAAATAGTACGTGCCACATGGTGTAATGAATGCGGTTTTCTCTTCATCCTCTTCTGCCATGAAGATCTGATGATATCCTAAATATGCATCAAGAAATGAAAGCAGATCACATCCAGCCGTAGAGTCAACAATCTGGTCGATGCGTGGCAAGGGAAATGGGTCCTTGGGACAAGCTTTATTAACATCTGTGAAGTCGATACAAAGTCTCCATTTCCCATTTGCCTTGCGTACAACTACAGGATTGGCCAACCACGTAGGATGGAGTACTCCTCTGACAAGGCCTGCTGCTTCCAACTTCTTGATCTCTTCTGCAATGAATTCTTGGCGCTCCTTTGCATGCTTTCGACTTTACGCTTGACGGGCGCGCGATGAGGACAGACAGCTAGGTGATGCTCAATTACTTTCACAGGAACACGGGGATGTCAGACGGTTGCCATGCAAACACATCGACATTCGCCCGCAGGAAAGCAACGAGCGCGCCTTCCTATTTAGGGTCGAGAGTGGCACTGATGGTGAAGGTACAACTAGTGCCGTCCTCCTTGGCGGGCACCTTCTTGGTCTTCGGTGGAGCTGCCATCGTCTTCTTGCACTTGCCGGTGGAGCTCGATGGTGCGTCCTCGACGGTAGCGCAGCACTCCGAAGAGGTGCGCTTGCCGGAGTGGGCATCAGAGCTCTTGCCGAACTTGGTCTTCTTCTTCCCCCCGGGAGCTTCAGCGGCAAGTGATTGGCTATCTATCGCAGCTGCTGCTTCCCGGTAAATCTTGTCGGTGCAGATAAGAGCATCTTTCTTGTCGCCATGAACAGAAATGACACTTATCGGGCGGGCATCTTGAGCAAGTTGTATGCATAATGAGAGGCTGCCATGAACTTGGCGAGTCTTTGGACGCCAAGTATCCCATTATAAGGCAATGGAAAATCAGCAACGTCGAGCGTGACCCTCTCGATCCTGAAGTTTAGCTCGCTGCCAAATGTTACCGGCAATGTGATCTTCCCTTCGCTTGCTCCTTCTGGATTGATTCCTTGAACGTGCGGTCTCTTGAGCTCATTGTCGAGGATTTGAAGCTTCTGGAGCACTGCGGAGGAGATCAGGTTTAAGCCGGCCCCGCCGTCAACTAGCATCTTGGTGACCTTGAGGTTGCGGATAGTTGGTGAGACCAACATCGGCAAGCACCCGACCGCAGTTATGCGATCAGGGTGGTCCTCAGTATCAAAGATGATAGGCGTGCTGGACCACTTCAGAGGCCTGCGTGACTCTACGGATGGTTCTGCTGCATTAACCTCCCGCATCCATTGCTTGAGTTGGCGGTGTGAGGTATGCAGAGAAGCACCACCGTCAACGTAGAGGACCTCCGTGGCTTTCTGAAACTCCTGCTCATCAGCTTCATCGTCTTCCACATGTTCATCGTCATCGTCGTCTTCATCCTTGTCGTGGCCGCGGGGAGGTCTGTCTCCTTGCCGCTACTTGGCCTTGCCGCGGCGTCCTCCCCGGCCGGGTCGCTTCTTGCTAGCTGCCCCAGCACCTTCCTGGGCCTTCTCCTTGTCGCGCCGCTCGTACTCAGCCTTCTGTAGTTCAACAAGCTGCTCGACCTTCTTGCAGCTCTGGAGGTCATGGCCCTTGGTGCGGTGAATCTTGCAGTACTGTTTGTTGGAGCTGTCCTGCTTGTCGGCGGCCGCCACAGCTTGGCGGTCGGTGGCGGCGGCAACCTCCTTGCCGGAGCCGCCAACCTTGGCCTTCTTGGCGCCACCTCCGTTGCCGGACTGCTCGACAACTAGTACCTCTTTGCTTTTCTTCTTTCTGTTGTTCCGCCGCCGGCTCTTCTTCGCCGGGGCGGTTTCCTCACCGCCGAGATCCTTCAGATTCTCTCCCGAGTCTCCTCCTTCCTCAAAGACGTGCACACTTGTCGGCTAGGGCATACAGCTCACTAACATCCTTGACTTTGCACATCGCCATCTCCTCCCTCATCCTGCGGTTCCGCACGTTCTGATGAAACGCGCTGATCACCGCGGCAGGGTGGACATCTGGGATGTTGTAGTGCACACGGCTGAATCTCTGGATGAACTTGCGCAGGGACTCTCCTTCCTTCTGGGCGAGCAGGTGAAGGTCGCTCTCTTGGCCATGAGGTTTGTGGCCGCCTGTGAAGGCGCCGACAAACTGATGGCATAGATCTTCCCAAGAAGATATGGAACTGTCCGGCAAGTGCATGAGCCAAGATCTGACATTTGGCTTGAGTACCAGCGGGAAGTAGTTGGCGAGGATCTTGTCGTCTCGTCCCCTCGCAGCTTGCACCGCGATGGTGTAGATTTGAGGAACTCCGATGGATGCGCCCTGCCATCATACTTCTCCGCACGCCCGCTTGAAATTTTTCTTGTCAGGCCTTTGGACTTGCCGCAGCTCACGAGTGAACGCAGGGCAACCTACCGCGCACGGCAAGTCACCTGGTTCCCCTGGCGCATGCACGTCGACAGAGGGCCCAGCGCGCTGGTCGGATTGACGCCGTGCTTCTCTTGATGCTCGGCGCGAGTTCGGCGTCTTCTTGTTGCCGTTCTTGAAGAACTTGGCGCTGATCACGGCGAGCTCGTGGATCCGGCGAAGCGGTGGAGTCGCTGTCGAGGTGGATCCGACGAGTCGGCGATCTTGGCCTTCGGATAGAGAGTGCATGGTGGTTGCACCCCATAGGTTTTGCCGCCACCGGCTCGTGCCTTTGTCGTCTCGCCGCGCAAGGATGCAGTTGGTTGTCATGAGTATCGCCGTTAGCAAAGCCGATGAGACTGGATGGTGGCCTCCATTCGTCGACCTTGTCGGCCGTTGGAGGGTAATCCAGAGCAGCTTGAGCTCGCGCCAAAGCTTCGCTTGAGTGGTGGGTGGCAATGGTGAACGGTGCGAGGCGCGGATATGCTCGGACTTCTAAATATGTTAGAAGGAGCAGATCCGCCCAGCGACCGTGCCCCACTCGCACCAGCCTGTTGGCGCGCGAGCTGCTCTTGAGCATCTCTGGATCCACCAGCTCGATCTTGGCCCAACGAACGCATGGCGCTGCGAGCACCATGACGCTGTCGGTCTCGCGCCTCCTGGGATGGACGCGGTACGTATCCGGACGCCGAGGTCTGCGCCGCCTTGTCCTTGGACTTGGCAGCGTCGTGGGCTCCCTCGACGACGCCCGTTCCTCCGCCAGCGTCTTCCCCACCACTCGTCAGCTCCGGTGGTGGTGGGTTTGACGCGGACGGCTCTGCTACCGCCGAAGCCTTCTTCTTCGGTGGCATTTTGATGAAGATGATGAAGATGATGCTCGTGTGAACGCCGGATCAGGTTCACACAGCCTCGACGCCCCCTACCTGGCGCGCCAAAGATGTCGGGGAAGCTGATTGTGACCCACGAACACCTATGGGACTTGGCGGACCGAGTCCCTTTTGGTTCGGTGGGGGGCGGAGATTGCACGAAGAGTAGATCGAGGCGATGCACACGAGCAGTTTACCCAGCTTCGGAGCTCACCGGAGAGATAATACTCCTACTGCTGCTTGTCTGATTATCTTGTGTTCTTGCTAGGGAGCAATGAGAGCTACAAAACCTAGCTTGAGTGTCTTTAATCTCGAATGAGTCGAACCAGCCGAACCCAAACGAACCGAACACCTTCTACGTTGCGCATGGGCCTCCTTTTATAGGTTCAAGGGGTCTCCGACAGGTGGCAACGTAGATGAGGGTACAAATGGAAAAACAGTAGTCGGTACACCTACTTGTACAGTGTACAGTGTACTCTACCTAACTCTGACGGCAAGGGACAAAAGCATTAAATGCCCGTCCCTGTCGCCTAAACAGTGCAACAGGGACCGTCAGGTGCACCACCGTTTGCCACGATGGTAAGCTAGTCAGCACCGCTTATCGCTGCTCTCCGCTGGCTGCACAGCCTCTTGACACGCGCGCATGGAACGGCCCCATGGCGACACGTTGGTGAATGAGCTGGAGCGGAGATGAAGAGAGGTTGCCTGCCGCGGCAAGCGCCTTGCCGCGGCTAAATCCTTGTCGCGCTCGGGAGCTTGTCGCTCACCAAGCCTTCCCGGCAAGCTCCTCTTGCCGGGGTCTTGTCTTCTGCGTGCCTTGAGTGGCCTTCCCGGCAAGCTCCTCTTGCCGGGGCCTTGTTTCCTTGGTTAAATACTTTGTTCTTGAATGGCTCCAAAGGAACCACGGAGGATCTTGGCGGTCACTAGGCAAGCCTTGCCGCGGGGTGCTGCGACTGCCCGTGCACGAGTTCGGGATACTAGGGTACCCCTACTCTAGTACACCGACAACTCGGTCGGACCGATTTAGTAAACCTAGTGACTGTTAGTGATTTTCGATGGGACTGACATGCATCTCGGTGAGGCCGATTCGGTTAGGGTTAGGGCATAACGTAATATCGGTGAGACCGACATACAAACTTCGGTGAGACCGATTTGGTAATATGCTTTCGAGAGAGTTGGTCGTAAACTCGGTGGGACCGATTTGCTCTTTTCGGTGAGATCGAAATGTTACAAAAAGGAAACAGAGAGTTTACATTGCAATCTCGGTGGGACCGATCGCTCACTTCGGTTAGACCGAAACGTTACAAAGGGAAACAGAGAGATTGCAACCCCATCTCCGTGAGACCGAGATCCCTATCGGTAAGACCGATTTGCTTAGGCTTTGTGGCAGTGGCTATGACTTTTGGAATCGGTGGCGCCGGATAGAAAGAATCAGTGTGACCGATTTTGGCTTTAGGTTTAGGTCATTTGTGGATGTGGGAAAGTAGTTGAGGGTTTTGGAGCATATCACTAAGCACATGAAGCGAGAGGCTCATTAAGCAACACCTCATCCCTTCTTGATAGTATTGGCTTTTCCTATAGACTCAATGTGATCTTGGATCACTAAAATGTAAAATGAAGATTCTTGAGCTTCTGAGCTTGAGCCAATCCTTTGTCCTTAGTATTTTGAGGGATCCACTTTCATCATCCATGCCATGCCATTCATTGAGCTTTCCTGAAACAATAGTCTTGGAATAGCATTAGCTCAATGAGCTATATGTTGTTATGAATTACCAAAACCACCTAGGGATAGTTGCACTTTCAATCTCCCCCTTTTTGGTAATTGATGACAACATATAGATCAAAGCTTCGACAAATGATAATAAAATTTAAATAACATCGTAAGCTTTGAGAAGTATGTGATAAACAAGAGCTCCCCCTAAATTTGTGCATAGTTTTAGATTTTCTTTGGACTGCAAATGCACAATGAATTAGGCTCATGGGTTACTCTTCCATGTCACATACATCTTGGTGGAGCGCTCAAAATAATAAACAATGAACACATGCACTCATCACCAAGCATAGTGAGTGATCACATAAGATAGATAGGATAATATCAAGCATGCATAAGTGTAGCTTATGATCAAACACATGATCATCAATGTCTCACAAGCATAGTATCTCAACCAAAAGCAAACAAAGATTGAAAAACACCAAATAAAGCAAGAGAGAACAAAAGCAACACTCTCTCTCTCGAAGTTTATGATCTATACATTTTCTCCCCTTTGGCAACAAGTTACCAAAAGTTCATAGAAAATGCATAGTGCTAGATCGACTCTCAGGCTTGATCTTCTGGTGGTGGTGT
Organism: Aegilops longissima; assembly: GCA_021605205.1. Taxonomy (NCBI): domain Eukaryota; kingdom Viridiplantae; phylum Streptophyta; class Magnoliopsida; order Poales; family Poaceae; genus Aegilops; species Aegilops longissima. Next base: position 21,316 of record JAHIAM010001819.1, read on the forward strand.
AGAGATGGCTCCTTGGATGAAAGCTTCAGTTGAAGTAGATGGAGCTGGAGAAGTTGGTGTTGGAGCTGGTTGCACTGGAACTGTAGGGGCAGTGGCTGGTGTTGAAGATGTTGCTCTAGTGTCTGTCACTGGCACTGCAACTGACCTCTGGGCTCTGGGCACTCTGGCAAACACATTGGTGGTTGTCTTGCCCTTCCTCTCCTGCATGTCATCCTGCAGCTGCTCCACAACCTGGATCAATCTCGATTACCTTGACATCTAGATCATAGAATTTTTGTTCCATGATTCTTTCCAGCCCTCCTGGTTTTGAGTTAGGGTGGCCAACCCCTTCTCAATCCTTAGAGATGATGCTATCAAGTAACCAAGCTGCTCCTGTTTGGTTTTCAAGAAATATTAAGATGCCTCCTCTTGAGTTGGCATCTTGGCAGCCTTCTCCTCTTTGCCTTCTCCTTCTTCTCCGAGCTTGAACTGATTGTGGATCATCTTCATTCATGACAACCTCATTGTCCTCGAGTCCGGATAAAGTGGAAAGTGTTCCTTATCCAACTGATGTTTTCCTGTGCCCATCTTTGAGTTTATCAATTCTTGAATCTGAGGTTTATATCCACAGCTCCTCTTCTGATCTGCTGTAGTCCTCTTGATAGTTTCAATGATCAGGCTCATGACTTTGAACTTCTGTGGCACATCAAACACATGCAACATGTTGATGGCATGCCCTCGATCATGTTATGTTCACTGACTTGGGCAACAAAGTGTGCCTCGAATCCAATTTATGGTTGGCAACCCCGGCAATGCAGAAAGTGAACTGATCCAAACTTGTGAGTCTCTAATGCCTTGTCTGGAATTTCCTTGTACATGTGAGCCATTGAATTGTGACCCATCTTCTTCTTTGCATAAATGTCTAGGTCATCCTCATTCTCCTTGGGGGCATTGATCAGACTTGCCCATTCTTCAATAGTGGACTGGTACCTTGTACCTTCAGACATCCAAACTATTCTTCCATCTAGGTAAAAGTGTGTTGTGGAGTAGAACTGCATGATAAGCTCATCATTCCAGTTGGTGAACTTCTGTCCAACAAAATCTGCAACTCCACAAGCAACAAAACTGTCTTGCACTCCAGGATAGTGCTGTTCATTTTCCTTGATGAATTTCCAGTCAACCCACCTCATGTCACAGACTATGGGCTTCTTGTCCAACAAAATTGTTTCATAGAAGTCCTGATGTTCCTTTGTATGGAACCTGTAATCAACAACAGTTCTTCTCCTTGTGGCATATGGATCTGCCATCCTCCATATCCTCAATCCTGAGTCCTTCCTGATTCTCATGTCCTCAGCCACAGGATGGGCATCATTGTGGTCTGGTATCTTGGGCTTGAGCTTCCTTAGAACCTGTCCTTCTTCATCTTCCTCCTCAGCAACCTCGAGCCTTTGGGGCCTTGTTCTTCTCAAAGAATGGAATACTCCTAGTATTCCTCTTTGGTGCAGACTTGGCCTTGGGGGCAGCTTTGGGTGCTTCCTAGGGCTTAGATGTTGCATCCCCTGATCTGATTGCATCTCCCATAAGCTTTGGTGCCTTTGGTGCTGGTTCAGCAAGCTCTTCCTCTTCCATCATGGAAGGTTTCCCTACAACTCTGGCTATGGTCTTCGTGACCCTTTCCTTCCTCTTCTTGCTTTCATCGGTGGCTCTTTGGGATCAGGATTTTCAGCGATTGAGTTGATGCTCGGCCTTGGGCATAGGTTGCCTTCTTGCGGCCTTTTAATCTTCATGCACGGCTTTGTATCCTTTGTGGGCCAAATTCCTTCTTGAGCACCACTTTCTTGGAAGTAGCCTCATCTTCCTCAGCTTTGTAATCTTCATCCTCTGAATCTGAAGTTCTTTTCCTCCTTTGCCTAGTTGCAGCCTTACGCAAATTGCTAGGGGTACTCTGCTCCTTAAATCGAAGTTGAGGGACTAGTGCCCTCACTCAAGTCCATCTGCTCTTGACTGTTTTGGCTGTCATTTTGATCGGACATCTTGCAAAAGCTGATTCTTGACCACGTGAAGAGTTATAGATGAGATAGAAAAGATGAGCATCACAAAATGCAGAGGTTTTGCAAAAGAATGACTCAAAGTTCAGTCTTAGTTTTCCACAGAAAGCATTTGGATCCACCGATTTTCAAACTCGGTGATACCAAGCAGTTTTGGAACCTAAGCGATGATCTCGGTTGGACCGAGTTTTAGTTCGGTGGTAGCGAGACTGCTAGGGTTTCACAGAATCCTCAAATCGGTTGCACCGATTAGTAATTCTCGGTCGACCGAGAGTCACTAGTGCAATGGCATAAGCCAAATCGGTGAGACCGAAGTTTTTCAACTCGGTGGGTCCGAGATGGTTTCGTGAAACCTAACCCTAAAAATTTGAATCACATCTAATCTATGAACTACTTTGGCTGGATAGAAGAGTTTCAATCGTGGCAAGAATCAATATGAGAACAATGTGCCGGGAATCAGACGTGGATAGCACAAAGATTAAGTCCATACCCTAACTTGGTGGAGGACTTGCTACGGCGGCAGCGGGGGACGAAATCCATTGACAATGGCGGAGACCAAAGTGACATGAGGCTGCGGCGGCGAGGAGGCGATCCGGAGACCACGATGGCAGAGCGAGCTGTTCTTGTGAGCGAAGGGTTTGGAGAAATTTCAAAAATTTTCCGTGTCTATATATAGCCCGACCATCGGTGAGACCGAGTGGAACAACTCGGTGGCACCGAGATGCATCTTGTGTTCGATTCTGCAAATCGGTGAGACCGAAAAGTTCTAATCGGTTGCACCGAGATTGAAAACTCAAATCAACTTGATGATCTCGGTAGGACCGAAATGGAAGGATCGGTCAGACCGAGAATCACTAAGAGGTTTTGGAAGTTTAAGTCTATGACGAATCGGGGACTCCGAGTGCTCCTCACACAGAGTGGTTCGAATCTGACTTGATCAAATTTTGTGATGTAGCATGAAAAGAGTTTGAGACGAGAAAAGCATAGATAGCTAAAGAAGGTTCTTAGGCATTCTTGTCCATCCACTTGGCATGAAGAAAAGAATCCAAACAAACAAAACAACAAGTGGATGTCCTTGAATGAGTAAAATATGCACCAACATGCTCACACAATAAGATGGCAATTGAAATATGTGGCAAAGCATGCACAACCAATTTTAGCATCTATCAAACAATTGGCGATGACTAGGTCATCTATATATGAGTATATTGACTTAGGAGTCAAATGAGAACATTTGATCATAGGTCATACTCATCGTTTAAGCTCAAGTGGGGTTACCACTTTTACATCATGCATTAATGTGCTCACACCATTAGAGTTGCTTTGACTCAATTCTTAGAGTTAAGCTCCCCCTAGATGTGAGATCCCCCCTTAGAGGGATGAACTAACCTTGGGTTTTGTCGATGATGACTTCATGTAGGTGTTGAAGATGTAGATGCTCAATGTTGATGTAGATCATTTGGAGCAATCCTTTGGAGTGAGTTGCACTTTCAACTTGCCTACATGGGTTAGTCCCACAAGGAACAAACAAGAATATCCATAGACATAGAGTGATGCACACACACACAAGATGATGTCCATGAGAACATTAGGTTACCTTGTCCCTTGCCTTACCAACATGAGGGTTTGTGACTCCTTGAACTAGTGCAAGATGTGAAAGTTGATTGCACTTGTTCTTGCCAAAATGATATGAGTGAAGAATGTTGGCGGAGTCACCCTCAAGAACTCTCTAGTTCTTCTTCTTCGGGATCCACATCATCTTGATGGGAATCCTTGGAGTTGTAGTTGTACTTGATGAAGTAGAACTTGACGTAGTCTTGGGGACCCAACTGAACGAGGCTTTAGAAGCTTCTTCAAATGCATCAATCTCTTCTTGAAGCTTGTCCTTGCCTTTGTTCTTGTGGTCTTGTGGTGGAAGATCATCTTGAGCTTGTGTCCCCTTGAAGGAAGTAGGATCATACTTCTCTTGTTGAGGAACAAACTTTGTCTTGGGGTATTGATCTTCTTCCCACTCAACTCCATTTGCGTTGAACTTTCGCTCAAAACCAACACCTTGATTCTTCGGTGTCTTCCTTGCTTGCACAATTTCCTCGAATTGCTTACTCCGGCAAGGCTCTTGTAAACACCTTTCTCTATAATTCCTTCAATAAACTATTTTCTTGCTCAAGTGTAACTTGGATAAGAGAATCATTAGTGGAATCAAGAGAACTACTAGAAGCAACAACATTGGATTTGACATTATTATTGTTACTACTAGAGGAAGTATCTTTGTTGTACTTGTTACTAGACTTGACTTGAGGCATGTAAGTAGATAAGAGTAAACGCTTGGCAATGTAAGAAGAACTTTTCTTGCGGAGATCAAGAACTCATGCTCTTGCTCAAGATTGAGCTTTTCAAAGCGTAACTTCTCATGAGCCCTTAAAAGTTCTCGATGATCTTCGAAGATAGTTTCATGAGCCAACTTAAGAGTGTTTAGTTCTTTAGTTAGAAGCTCAATTTTCTCCTTATCAGTGTCATTCGTATGATTAGCATGATTAATTGACGTTTCATCATAGTATTCATCACTAGAGTTGTCAACAAGTAAATCATCATCCACAAGCAAGTCATCTTCATCACTATTGAAATCAACATACTCGGGATGTGTTACCTTTGGACCTTTGGCCATGAAGCATCTTCCAATTCCTTCATTTGGTGAATCAAATATGTCGTAGGAGTTGGTTGACACAAGTGCTAGACCGGCAACACCTTCATCTTGAGTATGCTCGAAGTCGGAGTGATAGCTTCTCTCGGAGTGATTGTCGGAGTCGGAGCTGGACACCCATTCACCAACATGAGCTTGATGTCTTCGTTTTGTGTAGCTCCTTGATGACTTGTCCTTTCTTTCCGAATCCTTGCTTCTCTGTGAGGGTCTTCGTTCATAACAATCATCTCTACTCCTCCTCTCTCTTGGTGGTGATTCTTCTCTTTTGCTCCTTCTTCTTGGAGAATCTTCTCTTCTTTTGTAGGGTGCCGTACACTCATTGGAGTAGTGTCCGGGTCTCCCACAATTGTAGCAATTGCGCTCTCGACTAGAAGATCTCTTGTCATTGTAAGACCTTGACTTGGAGCTTCTTTCTTTGCTTCTACTTTTGTAGAATTTGTTGAAGTTCTTCACCATTAAGCTCAATTCTTCATTGAAGGTTTGTTTCTCGCTTGATGATGTGGGGCCTTCACTTGAGGCTTTGTAAGCACCACTTGACTTGTTGTGAAGTTCCTCCTTGACCTTGAGTGACATCTCATGAGCAACAATCCTCCCAATGACTTCTGTTGGCTTGAGATCTTTGTAGTTTGGCATCATTTGGATCAATGTGCACACGGTATCATACTTTCCATCCAATGCTCTTAGGATTTTCTTGATGATGAATTTGTCGGTCATCTCTTCACTCCCTAAGCCGGCAATCTCATTTGTGATAAGAGCAAGCCTAGAGTACATTTCAGCGACACCTTCACCATCCTTCATTTTGAATTTGTCAAGCTGACTTTGGAGCACATCCAACTTGGATTCCTTGACGGATTCGGTACCTTCATGCAAATCAATCAAAGTATCCCAAATTTCCTTTGCATTCTCAAAACGGCTGATTTTGTTGAATTCTTCGGGGCACAATCCGTTGAAGATGATATCACAAGCTTGAGCATTGTATTGCAGCATCTTCAATTCTTCCGCATTCGCTTCACGGTTCGGTTCTCTCCCATCGAAGAATTCACCTTGCAAGCCAATACAAATAATTGCCCAAACGGCGGGGTTATGTCCAAGAATATGCATTTTCATCTTATGCTTCCAACTAGCAAAATTAGTACCATCAAAGTAAGGACCTCTACGGTGATAATTTCCCTCGCTAGACGCCATACTCTCCTAGGTTGTGAAACCAAGGCTATGACCACCAAAAGCTATGGAAATCAAAGCAAATGGAGACCAAAGCTCTGATACCACTTGTAGGACCTTGAAGTATGTCTAGAGGGGGGTGATTAGACTGCTTGACCAATAAAAACTTAACCTTTTCCCAATTTTAGAGTTTGGCAGATTTTAGCTATTTTAGGACAAGGCAAGCAATCATCACACAATTCAAGCAAGCATGCAAAGAGTGTATAGGTAGCGGAAATTAAAGAATGCAACTTGCAAGAAAGTAAAGGGAAGGGTTTGGAGGATTCAAACGCAATTGGAGACACGGATGTTTTTGGCGTGGTTCTGATAGGTGGTGCTATCGTACATCCATGTTGATGGAGACTTCAACCCACGAAGGGTAACAGTTGCGTGAGTCCACGGAGGGCTCCACCCACGAAGAGTACACGAAGAAGCAACCTTGTCTATCCCACCATGGCCGTCGCCCACGAAGGACTTGCCTCAGTAGCGGTAGATCTTCACGAAGTAGGCGATCTCCTTGCCCTTACAAACTCCTTGGTTCAACTCCACAATCTTGTCGGAGGCTCCCAAGTGACACCTAGCCAATCTAGGAGACACCACTCTCCAAGAAGTAACAACTGGTGCGTTGATGATGAACTCCTTGCTCTTGTGCTTCAAATGATAGTCTCCCCAACACTCAACTCTCTCTCATAGGATTTGGATCTGGTGGAAAGAGGGTTTGAGTGGAAAGCAACTTGGGGAAGGCTAGAGATCAAGATTCATATGGTAGGAATTGAATATCTTGGCCTCAACACATGAGTAGGTGGTTCTCTCTCAGAAATTGTAAGTTGGAAGTGTAGGTTTAGTCTGATGGCTCTCTCCACGAATGAAGAGGAGGTGGAGGGGTATATATAGCCTCCACACAAAATCTAACCGTTACACACAATTTACCAAACTCGGTGGGACCGAATAGTTAAACTCGGTCGGACCGATTTAGTAAACCTTGTGACCGTTAGTGATTTTCGGTGGGACTGACATGCATCTCGGTGAGGCCGATTCGGTTAGGGTTAGGGCATAACGTAATCCCGGTGAGGCCGATTACACAAACTCGGTGAGACCGATTTGGTAATAAGCTTTCCAGAGAGTTGGTCAGGTAAACTCGGTGGGACCGATTTGCTCTTTTCGGTGAGACCGAAATGTTACAAAAAGGAAACAGAGAGTTTACATTGCAATCTCGGTGGGACCGATCGATCACCGGTTAGACCGAAGCGTTACGAAGGGAAACAGAGATTGCAACCCCATCTCGGTGAGACCGAGATCCCTATCGGTAAGACCGATTTGCTTAGGGTTTGTGGCAGTGGCTATGACTTTTGGAACCGGTGGCGCCGGATAGAAAGAATCGGTGTGACCGATTTTGGCTTTAGGTTTAGGTCATTTGTGGATGTGGGAAAGTAGTTGAGGGTTTTGGAGCATATCACTAAGCACATGAAGCAAGAGGCTCATTAAGCAACACCTCATCCCTTCTTGATAGTATTGGATTTTCCTATAGACTCAATGTGATCTTGGATCACTAAAATGTAAAATGAAGAGTCTTGAGCTTTTGAGCTTGAGCCAATCCTTTCTCCTTAGTATTTTCAGGGATCCACTTTCATCATCCATGCCATGCCATTCATTGAGATTTCCTGAAACAATAGTCTTGGAATAGCATTAGCTCAATGAGCTATATGTTTTTATGAATTACCAAAACCACCTAGGGATAGTTGCACTTTCAGACGCGAGCTCCCTCGCATGGCGTCGTGGCCCGCCGTCGCTTGCCGCGCCCGGCCTGTCGTGGTTCTAAGTCCGACAAGAGAATGGGGGTAGGAATGGAGAGGCAAGATCCTAGCTATGGAGTAGTTGTATCGCAAGGGATTTCTGAGTTCAGTCCCTTCTCGGAGGAAGTAACAACCCTCGTCTCGGAGCCCGAGGCGGTCGATTGGATTATATCGTATGTGTTCTGAGGGTGCGAACCCTTCTACCTGTGGAGGGGGGTGGCTTATATAGAGTGCGCCAGGACCCCATCCAGCCCACGTAATGGAGGGTTTAAGGTACATTAAGGCTGGGCGTTACTGGTAACGCCTTACATAAAGTGTCATCATGACCATAAAGACTACTTAATTACAGATCGTTTGGACGCCGAGTGGCTCTTGAACTCCTGGTGGTCGAGTGAGTCTTCATGGTCGAGTGTCTTTGAATCTGTCGAGTGGAAGCCTACCAGGTCGACTGGAAGGCAGCTTCTTTTGCGAGTGTCCTTGGGGAGGGTATGTCACGCCCAATATGCGACCCTATCCAAAATGAACACGAAGGTCCCAGCAAGGATAGACCCGCATATTGAAACGCTTTTGCAAGGTGGATATCATTACATCAACATTACATAATAGATGGGGATACATACATAAGGCACAAATGCCACAAGAATACATCAACAACAACATATACACGATCAACATCCGACTACGGATGAAACATAAACAGAAGCTCAAACAACATCCACCCTGCTAGCCCAGGCTGCCGACACGAACCTATCCCCGATCGAAGAAGAAGCGGAAGAAGAACTCCAACACAAACAAACATCGCTCTTGCGTCATGATCATCATGAAACCTGTACTGCAACTGTTGGTGTAGTAATCATGAGCCACGAGGACTCAACAATCCCGTTACCATGGGTATCAAGACTAACAAAGCTTAATGGGAAAGGAAGGTGTAAAGTGGTGAGGTTGCAGCAGCGACTAAGCATGATATGGTGGCTAACATACGCAAATGAGAGCGAGAAGAGAAACAAAGGGCGGTCGTCAACTAGTAATGATCAAGAAGTGATCCTGAACTCCTACTTACGTCCGACATAACCCGAAACCGTGTTCTCCTCTCGATCAACCCGAAAAGAGACACTCACAGATTCGCTTTACGGTTGGTGTATTTTATAAGAGTTTGCTTCAAGTTCACTACAACCGGATATTAACAAATTCCCATCTGCCACATAACCGCGGCACGGCTCTCGAAAGTTTATACCTGCAGGGTGTCCCAACAGCCCATGATAAGCTCTCGCGATCAACGAAGGATATTCCTTCTCCCGGAAGACCCGATCAGTCTCGGAATCCGGCTACAAGACATTTCGACAAACAATAAAACAAGACCAGCAAGACCGCCCAATGCGCCGACAATCCCGATAGGAGCTGCACATATCTCGTTCTCGTGGCAACACCGGATGAGACAAAGCTACGAGTAAAACCAATCCTCAAGTTGCCCCAAGGTGGCCCCTTGAAGTGGCTCGATTCGGGCCAACACTTAGAGAAGCACTGGTCCGGGGGGCTAAATAAAGATGACCCTCGAGAGCGACTCCCAAGGGAAAAGGTAGGTGGTGGTGAGGCAAATGGTAAAACCAATGTTGGGCCTTGCGGACGAGTCTTATTCAAAGCGAACTGCCAAGGGGTCCCATAAATCACCCGACCGCGTTAGGGACGCAAAATCCGGGAACATAACACCGATATGGCGGAAACTAGGGCGGCAAGGGTGGAACAAAACACCTGCATAAGGCCGAGCCTTCCACCCTTTACCAAGTATATAGATGCATTAATTAAATAAGATATATTGTGATATCCCAACAAGTAAACATGTTCCAACAAGGAACAACATCTCCATGTTCCAACAAGGAACAAACTTCATCTTCACCTGCAACTAACAACGCTATAAGAGGGGCTGAGCAAAGCGGTAACATAGCCAAACAACGGTTTGCTAGGAAGGGTGCAAAAGGTTAGAGGCTGACATGGCAATTTGGGATGGCTTGAGCAGCAAGTGATAGGTAGCGCAGCATAGCGAAAGAGTGAGGCAACTAGCATAGCAATGATAGTAGTGAGATCCAGGGTAGCGGTCATCTTGCCTGAAATCCCGCAAGGAAGAAGAACGATTCCATGAAAGACGAACGGAAGAAGCCGAACCAAGCGTAGACGAACGAATCCTCACGATCGCAACGAAACAGGAACTAACAAGAAGAAGCACACAACATGGTAAACACACCACACATAGACAAGACATGATGCACAACCAAGCATGATGCATGACAAGACTACATGAAGCTACTCATGGCAAGAGATGATGCAAACAAGAACAACACATCAAGGCAAGCTTAAATGAGGCCGGGAACAACATATAACAATTCCGGTAAGTCCTCATATGCAAATTTCGAAATTGGTCCAGATCTGAATAAACCTTATGTTCAAGTTGTTAAACAGCAATTTAAGATGCACCATGATGATCTACATGAAATTCTAGTCAAGTTACATATAAAGTTCATTAGGTTCGGAGCTACGGCCTACAAGATATGAGCAAAACAAGGTAAACATGGCATTGATGCTAAATGCATACAAACATCACACAAACACATAAAAACAAGGATGCAACATGATAATATGAAACTACATGCAATTCTAAGCAAGTTTCATATAGAGCACACTCAAAACGGAGCAACGGTTCAATACATACACACAATACAAGTCATGACAACAATCTGTCCAAAACAGCAACTAGGCATATTGCAAGCATCAGAACAACAAGCTACAGCACCACAATAAGAAAACAGAAGGCATGGGCATGATGTACAGGTAAAGCATTACAAAACATGAACACTGAGCTATCTCCAGAAATCACTAGAACATGCTCAAAATGACATGGCAAGATTGCAAATAATAACAGTTTCAGACTTTAGCAGAAATAACATCAGGTTGCAATGTTTAGAGCTATCAAACAACATGTTACAGGAACTTAACATGGCAAACAAAGGCATGAAATGATTCTACTCAAAGCATATAACAAAAGTCCCTTAGTGACCATAAGCCAAAAGGGATCAGAAAATATGATGGCACCCATGTAAACATGGCAAGTTATATTACAGATTTGAACATGGCAGGAACAACGATAAGTAGGCATGTTGGTGAGCTTGAACCACTCACCACAGAGCAATACATGATAAACTAAGCATAAATCCATCAAGAAGACATGGCATAGAATCTATACATGGCAAGAACAACATCATAGCATGCAAGGATCAACTACAACAACCTTGGCAAAATTGAATAACATGTAAACAACCTGCCAGGAAACATTTTATAGCAAAAGTAGAGCTCGATTGACTCAAGCTAGACTACTCCATAATTGCAAACAAGGGAATGGATGGATATAGCAAGACATGTATAACAAAACATCCTTACTGAAGTATCTCAAAATATGCATGGATCTCTCGGTAGCATCAAGTTAACATGGCATAAAAAATATCAGCAAAACAGGGCTGAAATCAGCAACATCAGGAAGCCTACTTTGCATGCTTGTGCTAGTCACCACATAGATCACAAAAATACATGGCATACACCCCTGGAAAGATGGCATGGCATATTACAAAACACATGTAGGACTCAAATTCATAGGGTGCACACATCAATCATGGCAAAAATAACAAAAGTGCAAGTTCTGGTAAGAATCTGAAACTAACATCTCATAGCACTCTTCTAACAGCATTTAGGGCATCAAGATTAGCTCAAATTAAAATGATGCAATGATATGAAATGATCTACTCTTCGAGACGAACATTTTGACATATTACACGCGCAAAACGGAGCAACGATGACAGAGTTATGGCATGATGAAAATGCAAAAAAATGCAACAATTTCGGGGACTTAGTGGAATTTTGGGGAGGGAAAGTCAACCTTCGGGTCTACCCAGATCTGGATCGGATCGGCGCGCGGTTCGAGGTGGCCGGAGCCTCGCCGGAGACGGGGCGGAGAGGGCGGCCGGGCGAGGGCGAGGCACGCGCGCCGGACGGCGAAGAGGGGAGCTGGAGGCGGCGCCGGAGGAGGAGGCCACCGGGCGGCGAGGCGGGCAGGCGGCGGCGGTCGGTCGGGCCGCGCGGCGACGGGCGGCGGCCGCTTCGAGAGGAGGCGGGGCGACGGACTCCGTGGCGGGCGGAGGCGGCGAGGGCGCAGCGGAGCCGGGCGGTGGAGGGCGGCGGAGGGAAACGGCGGCGGCGGGCGAGGTCGGCGGCGGGCCGAAGCTGGCGAAGCGGCGGCGGGCGTGTGGCTGGGCGGCGAGGGCGCTGGAAGGCGCCGGCAGAGCGGGAGGCGCTGAGCAGTCTTGGCCGTGCGGGCGGGCGGGCTCGGCCGAGAGCGAAAGCGCGGCGGGCGGGGGACGGAGGCGCCACGCGGCAGCTCCGGATTGGCCGGGAGCGGCGGCGGGAGGCGGCTGGACACGTCCGTCGGCGCGGGACGAAATGTCCGGCGACGGCGGGGAAGGTTAGGGTAGGTTTGGACCCGGAATTTTTGGGGGAAGACACATATTTATAGGTAGAGGGAGCTAGAAGACTCCAAATGAGGTGCGGTTTTCGCCCACACGATCGTGATCGAACGACCGAGAGCATGGAGGGGAGTTTGGTGGGTTTTGGGCCACTTTGAAAGGGGTGTTGGGCTGCAAACAAAAGAGGCTTTTGCGGTTACCCGGTTAACCGTTGGAGTACCAAACGACCTCCAAATGATCCGAAACTTGACAGGCGGTCTACCGGTGCTATACCAAGGCCGCTTGACAAACCTCGGTCCATTCCGAGACCGTTTAACACCCGCACATGAAAAGAGGTAAAAGGGGCGCCGGGAGACATAAGAGTGCCGGATTGCAAAACGGACAACGGGGAAAATGCTCGGATGCATGAGACGAACACATATGCAAAAAGAAATGCGCATGATGACATGATATGAAATGCAGATGATGACATGGCAAAGTGCAACACACAAGCACATGACATGGCAAAGACGGCGAATAACTGGCAGACACCTGACGCATCGAATCCGGGGCGTTACAACACTCCTCCACTAACAAGAGATCTCGTCCCGAGATCTTAGGACCGAGACGGGAGAGAAAAAAGGATGAGGTGAAACAAGAAACTCAAGAGAAGAACCAAAGAATCGAGAGCACTCGAGAAAAAGAGAGGAACGACGAGAATGCCGAGAATCGAAAGCTCACGGAATCAGATAGACTATGAAACCACTCGTTCTAACCGGAGTGGTTAGAATGAGAAAAGAAACGAATAAGACTGAAAGGATTTAGGCAGCACTCCGGCTGAACAAGGAAAGAATAGAACACGAGCTTCACAAGATGGGATGAAACTTGACGAGATGAACAACACAATGCCTCCGGAAGAATTGAAAGGATGGAATGAAAAGAACTTAGAAGGAAGGATTGAACTGAAGTTGTTGAGAAAATCAACAACGAAGGAATAAGCTTGTTGTGGTCTTATCGGTAACATCTCAAGATCATAAGGTGATAACCTGCCACAACCGGAAATGATTGGATAGCTGGGAAGAACTAAGAAATGCAAAACTCCACTTCAAAATAATACGGATAATTAATTGCACTTCGAGATGCGAGAAGAAAAGATATTTGAATTCCACCAAAAATATTGATAAAACTCTTGAAGAAAGAATTAAATCCTGAAGACTCACCATGAAAACTTCGGTAACGAAAAGGATGATGAGATAGAATGAAGGAAGAAAGAATAAGATGAGCCTTGCGATGATTTAGATGGAGGTTCCGACGAAATGGCCGAGAAAAATTGAACTCCGGAAAAGAAAAGATGAAAACACTTGGAACTAGAATTTATTCCTCACGAACAAACTCCGAAGAAAAAGATTACTCACTTGGATGAAATAAGAATAAGATTTATTGTATGCTTATCCTTCATCAAATTAAATTGATGACAAGCAATGGATTTCGCATCTTACTTATTCTCGTTGAAAAGGGATTAAGGGGAAACATCACATAAAACTTGAGAAAGTCTTTGTGAACCACCGGTAGGATTGAAAAGAACGAATGGATGAAATGATAATCAAAGAAAAAGAATCTTGAATGAACCACCGTAAGAATTCGGAAATGACTGACGAAAGAGAATGAATCGTCGGGAAGAATTAGAGAAGCACGGAGATACTTGAGGGAATTAAAATGCAAGAGAACGAAGAGATCGCGAACTGATTGAAGAATACTTGAACGAAGCACCGGAAGAATATTGAGACGAACGAAGGGGCACGAATAGGGAATAATTGGAGAACGAATTTGAAAACTTAGAATGGAGAGATATTCCGAAAATATGGCCTCCGGATGATCGGAACAGAAAAGCAACTCCTGAAATACTCCGGATGGGTAAGAAAAGAATCTCTGACAAATGGAATAATTTTTGAGGATAACATGAAGCTAGAACCACGAAACTTCGAGAGAACGGACAAGATTTAAGAGAAACTCTACTTCGGTCTTCAAATGATGACGAGAAACACCACCAAAATTGTTGAGATACTCCGGTAGAATGAAAAGCGAAGAGGTTGAGCCAATAATGAAAATGATTTGAAATCGATCTTGACAAGGCATGTGACCGATGGAATCCATTCTTACGTCACACTTGAAAAGAATTTGGGAATAACTACGGGGAATTAGAAGAGTCAGGTAAGATCCTGGGAAAAGACCTGTGGGTTAGGGCCCACTAAAAGAAAACACCGTTGGAAAGGAAGATGAACAGACAGGTGAAGCACCGGAACAATTGAAATATTTAAATGAGGTGACAACCTCGAATTAATTAGAACACAGACGAATCTCCTGAGATGTCTTGAACGTTCCGGAAGGATAAACTGGCGAGAGGCGGACGAGCAGGGAAATATTTGAGCTGAGGGAAAGAATACGATCGACAACGAAAAACTTGAATCGAATCCACTGGAGAAGAAAGGGATGAAGAATGACGAACGAGACGAGAATTCACCGGTTGAAATAATTAAGGGAAGACTCCACACGAGTGAAATAGATGGTCGGGAGAGAGGCAAACTCCGAGAAGAAGAGGGTGGGAGGGCGGGAAAACACAGATAACTTGGAAGGGAGAACGACGAATATCTTGGAGATAAAACACCGGTTGAAATCATTGAGGAGAGAGAGCAAAAACTTCGCACGAGTAGGATGGATACTCGATTACGGACTCCGGTTCCGAGAAGAAGAAGGGGTGGGTGGTTGGGAAAAAACAAGGACAACTTCGGACAAGGAAAAAACAACAACGTCGGAGGAAGAACTGAGGATTGAATTTGGCAAAGATGAAGATGGTCGAGTCGACTTGACGAGAAATGCACCGGATGAAAAGAGCTGAGAGCCAACGATCGGAAAAACCAACTGCGTGATCCTAAAGAAAAATTTTGAACGAGAAGAGGAGTAGTTCAAAACACCTACGTCAAGATTCCTTACCAGAGCGACGAAGGGGCAGAGGAGTAAAAGAATTCCTACTCTCCGATATAACTAGACTCCAAAAATTAGTTTTCTTCTAGACTCAACTGCGGCCAAACTACACGATCAATCAAGGGGGCTCCTAGGGTCGGTCGAGGCTCTGATACCAACTTGTCACGCCCAATATGTGACCCTATCCAAAAGGAACACAAAGGTCCCACCAAGGATAGACCCGCATATTGAAACGCTTTTGCAAGGTGGATATCATTACATCAACATTACATAATAGATGGGGATACATACATAAGGCACAAATGCCACAAGAATACATCAACAACAACATATACACGATCAACATCCGACTACGGATGAAACATAAACAGAAGCTCAAACAACATCCACCCTGCTAGCCCAGGCTGCCGACCTGGAACCTATCCCCTGATCGAAGAAGAAGCAGAAGAAGAACTCCAACACAAACAAACATCGCTCTCGCGTCATGATCATCGCGAAACCTGTACCTGCAACTGTTGGTGTAGTAATCTATGAGCCACGAGGACTCAGCAATCCCGTTACCATGGGTATCAAGACTAGCAAAGCTTAATGGGAAAGGAAGGTGTAAAGTGGTGAGGTTGCAGCAGCGACTAAGCATGATATGGTGGCTAACATACGCAAATGAGAGCGAGAAGAGAAACAAAGGGCGGTCGTCAACTAGTAATGATCAAGAAGTGATCCTGAACTCCTACTTACGCCGACATAACCCGAAACCATGTTCTCCTCTCGATCAACCCGAAAAGAGACACTCACAGTTACGCACACGGTTGGTGTATTGTATAAGAGTTTGCTTCAAGTTTACTACAACGGATATTAACAAATTCCCATCTGCCACATAACCGCTGGCACGCTCTCGAAAGTTTATACCTGCAGGGTGTCCCAACTTAGCCCATGATAAGCTCTCGCGATCAACGAAGGATATTCCTTCTCCCGGAAGACCCGATCAGTCTCGGAATCCGGCTACAAGACATTTCGACAGCAATAAAACAAGACCAGCAAGACCGCCCGATGCGCCGACAATCCCGATAGGAGCTGCACATATCTCGTTCTCAGGGCAACACCGGATGAGACATGCTACGAGTAAAACCAATCCTCAAGTTGCCCCAAGGTGGCCCCGCAGGCGGCTCGGTTCGGGCCAGCACTTAGAGAAGCACTGGTCCGGGGGGGGGGGGGGGGCTAAATAAAGATGACCCTCGAGAGAGCGACTCCCAAGGGAAAAGGTAGGTGGTGGTGAGGCAAATGGTAAAACCAATGTTGGGCCTTGCCGGACGAGTCTTATTCAAAGTGAACTGCCAAGGGGGTCCCATAAATCACCCGACCGCGTTAGGGACGCAAAATCCGGGAACATAACACCGATATGGCGGAAACTAGGGCGGCAAGAGTGGAACAAAACACCAGGCATAAGGCCGAGCCTTCCACCCTTTACCAAGTATATAGATGCATTAATTAAATAAGATGTATTGTGATATCCCAACAAGTAAACATGTTCCAACAAGGAACAACATCTCCATGTTCCAACAAGGAACAAACTTCATCTTCACCTGCAACTAACAACGCTATAAGAGGGGCTGAGCAAAGCGGTAACATAGCCAAACAACGGTTTGCTAGGAAGGGTGCAAAAGGTTAGAGGCTGACATGGCAATTTGGGATGGCTTGAGCAGCAAGTGATAGGTAGCGCAGCATAGCGAAAGAGCGAAGCAACTAGCATAGCAATGATAGTAGTGAGATCCAGGGTAGCGGTCATCTTGCCTGAAATCCTGCAAGGAAGAAGAACGAGTCCATGAAGAAGACGAACGGAAGAAGCCGAACCAAGCGTAGACGAACGAATCCTCACGATCGCAACGAAACAGGAACTAACAAGAAGAAGCACACAACATGGTAAACACACCAGACAAGACATGATGCACAACCAAGCATGATGCATGACAAGACTACATGAAGCTACTCATGGCAAGAGATGATGCAAACAAGAACAACACATCAAGGCAAGCTTAAATGAGGCCGGGAACAACATATAACAATTCCGGTAAGTCCTCATATGCAAATTTCGAAATTGGTCCAGATCTGAATAAACCTTATGTTCAAGTTGTTAAACAGCAATTTAAGATGCACCATGATGATCTACACGAAATTCTAGTCAAGTTACATATAAAGTTCATTAGATTCGGAGCTACGGCCTACAAGATATGAGCAAAACAAGGTAAACATGGCATTGATGCTAAATGCATACGAACATCACACAAACACATCAAAACAAGGATGCAACATGATAATATGAAACTACATGCTATTCTAAGCAAGTTTTATATAGAGCACACTCAAAACGGAGCAACGGTTCAATACATACACACAATACAAGTCATGACAACAATCTGTCCAAAACAGCAACTAGGCATATTGCAAGCATCAAAACAACAAGCTACAGCACCACAATAAGAAAACAAAAGGCATGGGCATGATGTACAGGTAAAGCACTACAAAACATGAACACTGAGCTATCTCCAGAAATCACTAGAACATGCTCAAAATGACATGGCAAGATTGCAAATAATAACAGTTTCAGACTTTAGCAGAAATAACATCAGGTTGCAATGTTTAGAGCTATCAAACAACATGTTACAGGAACTTAACATGGCAAACAAAGGCATGGCATGAATCTACTCAAAGCATATAACAAAAGTCCCTTAGTGACCATAAGCCAAAAGGGATCAGAAAATATGATGGCACCCATGTAAACATGGCAAGTTATATTACAGATTTGAACATGGCAGGAACAACGATAAGTAGGCATGTTGGTGAGATTGAACCACTCACCATAGAGCAATACATGATAAACTATGCATAAATCCATCGATAAGACATGGCATAGAAGCTATACATGGCAAGAACAACATCACAACATGCAAGGATCAACTACAACAACCTTGGCAAAATTGAATAACATGTAAACAACCTGCCAGGAAACATTTTATAGCAAAAGTAGAGCTCGATTGACTCAAGCTAGACTACTCCATAATTGCAAACAAGGGAATGGATGGATAGAGCAAGACATGTATAACAAAACATCCTTACTGAAGTATCTCAAAATATGCATGGATCTCTCGGTAGTATCAAGTTAACATGGCATAAAAAATATCAGCAAAACAGGGCTGAAATCAGCAACATCAGGAAGCCTACTTTGCATGCTTGTTCTAGTCACCACATAGATCACAAAAATACATGGCATACACCCCTGGAAAGATGGCATGGCATATTACAAAACACATGTAGGACTCAAATTCATAGGGTGCACACATCAATCATGGCAAAAATAACAAAAGTGCAAGTTCTGGTAAGAATCTGAAACTAACATCACATAGCACTCTTCTAACAGCATTTAGGGCATCAAGATGAGCTCAAATGAAAATGATGCAATGAGATTAAATGATCTACTCTTCGAGGCGAACATTTTGACATATTACACGCGCAAAACGGAGCAACAATGACAGAGTTATGGCATGATGAAAATGCAACAAAAATGCAACAATTTCGGGGACTTTGTGGAATTTTGGGGAGGGGAAAGTCAACCTTCGGGTCTACCCAGATCTGGATCGGATCGGCGCGCGGTTCGAGGTGGCCGGAGCCTCGCGGAGACGGGCGGAGAGGGCGGCGGGCGAGGGCGAGGCACGGCGGCGCCGGCCGGGCGAGGAGGGAGCGGGCGGCGGGCGATCGGAGGAGGATGCCACCGGGCGGCGAGGCAGGCGGGCGGCGGCGATCGGGGTCGCGGGCGGCGGGCGGCGGCCGGTGCTCAAGAGGAGGCGTGGGGCGACCGGACTCGTGGCCGGGCGGAGGCGGCGAGGGCGCAGCGGAGCCGGGCGGTGGAGGCGGCGGCGAGGGAAACGGCGGCGGCGGGCGAGGTCGGCGGCGGGCGAAGGCTGGCGGGCAGTGCTTCGCCGCGGCGCTGAGGGCGCGGGCTGCGCAGCAGAGCAGAGGCGCTTCGGGCGCTGCTGGCCCAGTGCGGCCAGGGACAGTGGCGCCACGCGGCAGCTCCGGATTGGCCGGAGCAGCGGCGGAGGCGGCTGGACACGTCTGTCGGGCGGGACGAAATGTCCGTGACGGCGGGAAGGTTAGGGTAGGTTTGGACCCGGAATTTTGGGGAAGACACATATTTATAGGTAGAGGGAGCTAGGAGACTCGAATGAGGTGCGGTTTTACCACACGATCGTGATCGAACGACCGAGAGCATGGAGGGAGTTTGGTGGGTTTTGGGCCACTTTGAAAGGGTGTTGGGCTGCAAACAAAGAGGCTTTGCGGTTACCCGGTTAACTGTTGGAGTACCAAACGACCTCCAAATGATCTGAAACTTGACAGCGGTCTACGGTGCTATACCAAGGCCGCTTGACAAACCTCGTCCATTCCGAGACCGTTTAACACCGCTTACCTAAAAGAGGTAAAAGGGGCGCCGGAGACATAAGAGTGCGGATTGCAAAATGGACAACGGGGAAAATGCTCGGATGCATGAGACGAACACATATGCAAAAAGAAATGCGCATGATGACATGATATGAAATGCAGATGATGACATGGCAAAGTGCAACACGCAAGCACATGACATGGCAAAGATGGCGAATAATGGCGGACACACGGGCGATCGAATCCGG
>JAHIAM010001820.1:0-20952 GCA_021605205.1 Aegilops longissima
CTGAGGCGGTGGGTCGTGGGTGCATAGTTAGACCCAGCGACCCGGTGGTGCGATGGACAGGTGGCGTGGCGTTGGGTGGCGGACCTCGTCGGGGCGAGCTCGGGCGGTCGTTGAGCATCGCGGTTGGGTTGTTGTGGTGCGAGAAAGAATGGGAAGGAGGAGGTAGGGTCCGGTGATCCCGTGAACCTCGTCGAGGTCGGGGGAGGGCGCGGCGGCAAGGGATCTCCGGGGCGGGGCCGGGGGTCGGCCGTAACCGGGACAAAGGCTGGGGCTTGTTTTGCGAAGTCGGCGGTGCCGGACAAGTCTCGTGGGGGGGCGCGGTGGCTACCTTTCGGCGGGGGAAGCGGGCGTGGGCCATGGCGAAGAGCGAAGAGGGGCGGGGAAGTGGCGTGTCCGGGGTGGGGCGGCGGCGGTCGTCAGCGGGGCGAAGGGGGCAGGGGCCTGCGTGGCCGCCCGGGCTTTGGGGCACCAGCCTGCTGGCCAAACGCTGTTGGCCCGGCGGGGGGGGGCAGCCGGCGGCAGTAAGTTTTCCTTTTAAGCTTTTCTAATTTCGTAACTTTGTGGGGTTTTAAAAATACCAAAACTATTTTAAAATCACCAAAATGCTCTGTCACTTGTTGGAATATTCCCAACATGAAACATTTGTTTGACAATTTTTGAACATTTAAAATATTTTATAAATTTAAAATGCCCAAGTTCAAAACTTTGTGGATTAATCCAAGAACCCTTAGATGACCTAGAAAATGGTTCACCTTCTTTGGCTGGGTTCTGAACCAAAGTAAAAGGATGAACATTTTGAAGGGCAGGATTCATTGAAATAATTTTTAGTAAACCCTAGTTGTTTTGGGGAGGGTGTTAGGGTTTCTGCCTTCCCATTTCAAATTCAAATGAAATTTAAACATGATGCACACCTAATGCATGGTCTATCGGGATGTGACAGCGGGTTGACCATGGCAGAGATCATGGCAATCTGCATTATGAGAGTGCAGCCGCTCCATCTGAGGGCCAACCCATGTGGGACTTCAGCAGGGAGGCGATGCCATCCGCCATGGCACTAAAGGGCGAGGATCGGTCATCGAGCTGAGTGAAAATTTTATGCGCCATGTATAAAGGGAGGAGGAGGATTTCCTCCGTGTCAATCCACTGAAGGAGTTTTCTTTGAATAATCTTTGAAGCTGGGTAAGCAAACATCTTTGTGACCTGTCCGATCCGTGTTCCCATGCTTAAATATCTCATTTCATGGTTTACTGCGCGAGAGCGCACGGATATGGAGAAGATACACAGCCGCCCCCACAACCCGAGGATCGGAGCGGTCCCTCGATCCGACCTCGAAGAGGATCCGGATATAAAGGTGAGAGTTGATCGTGGGGTATTCCACCAACTTAGCATCGACAATCGTTGGTTGCCATTCTGACTGATTACGGAATACTTCCAGCCTCACGAGTAAATGAGACCGAGATCCCAAAACCATAATAACGACCCATCCATGCTTATTTTTTATCACGTATACCAATGGTGCTTAGCAAGGTACCTTGAGGCAGGAAGCCGAGCCAGGGCTGGCCAACAAAGGGCGTCGGCCGAGCTAAAGAAGTGCGTTCGGATCGAAACTCCGCCGCAGCGGTATGGCATGTCACCATACTCCCGAGTTGATTCTGGAAGGCGTACTAAGCTGATTCTCTTTTCGGAAAAAAGCGCTCGCGGACTGAGTCGAAGGGGTTGCCTCTCGAACCTTCACGGGACAAGCTTCAAAGCAGTCCGGAGGCTGAAGCGAGCACGAGGCGTGTGCGGATGCTCCTTGACGGAGGATGCCGACAGGTTGTCCGCCACCAACTCCGAGGTGGAGCGCCTTGAATCACAGGCGCCGCCCGGACAGTTCTTCGTGACCCATGTTTCTCCCAAGAGGCCTTGAATGCCTTTGGTTGGGAGATCGCACCTCCGTGCCGCTCAAGATGGTCTAGCGAGCCACGGGCGTATGTGAAGGACATCTAGGTGCGGAAGTTTGTGATTATATATGCGTAGCCCCGGGACTTAAAATAGTTAGAATAACTGATTTAAGGATCATTTATTATCTGAGATCTTCTGAAAAGAATACCCAGTGTCCGGGAGGCTGGAAGAGTGAGGCCCAACTTGAGGACCGCACTAGCCGTTCGAGGAGACCACGAGACCCCTACGGTAATATCGCTTCAGAAGATAAATAATTTATGAAGTGCGGCGGGTGTGTAAATCGTACAAAAACATTGCAGATGGCGCGGACTAGATCCGGACAAGCAACAGCTCTTCGCCCGATTAAAGGCGGCGAGGCGTGCTTACAGTGCGGCGGGAGAGAATAACCTCAAGGCGCCAACACCAAGCTGGGTGAGGAACTAAGGGCGTTCGTGCCCGGTTATCGACTCCGTAAAGGAGAATCGGCGGCTTCATCGCGGCATTTTGATAAGTGCTTGGCGAACTTTGAAAGAGTTGGCGAGGAAGGTGACTAACTAAACATGTATGTAGGTTTGCTCACGAGTCGTCTGAGGAGGAGATGCCCAATTCTTGGTGATCTTCTTGGCGACTGCGGCTATTGACGAGCGAGTCCGGCGGTGATGAAAAGCATCGGCCAGAGCCTTGTGGCCATCTATCTCCCTGCCGAAGGCATTGGGGAGCTGGCGAGAAGCGGCTCAAGGAAGCCAATGGCGCTTCCGGCTATGGAAGATATCGGCCTGCCGTCAAAGGCGCCGAGGAGGCCTAGGCCATGGTAAAGGCAGCAGTACGAAGGTGACCCAAACCACATGGCGAGTCGGACCTATGGGGCGGATGGGATGGAGATCCTGTAAAGTTAGTATCTGACCAAGTAGAATTGGCTGCCAAGTATTCCAACAAGATTGTAAATTAGATAGCCTATTAGATGGCATTGAGGAGGAATACTATGAGTCGAGTTGACTATGTAAAAATATGACATGAAAAAATGTCTTCTAGCGGATTGTAGATCGTTTGTCATAGCGGACCTTTTAAGCCGACCTCCGGACCCAATAGTGCAGGTGTGTCGAATACCGTGGTTATATAAGAACCGTGGTATGCATGGAGACAAGGCGTAGGGGTCATCGTTCTTATGTCGGACAAGTGCCCAACTAGTTATGTTATATTACATGGGTAGTAAGAAACATCTTCGGGAGAATAGTTTTGTTAAGGGTTCCTTTATTGGGATGCATGCCCTAAAGTGCATGTCAAAGCTGCTAGAAAGCGAGAAAATCATCGAGGGCAGATGGGTAAATAGTTAAAATCATCTTTTAGTTCACCGACCGAATATTAAGCTTAAGAGCGCTAGCTTTCGGCTTCACCCGAGTCTGAGGTACACATCCGGCTGACCGGAGTAACAATCGCGAGTGCTCCTTTACCACCAAGCGAACAATCGGGAGCGTAGGGGTAAGCACAGGGCCGAGCAACAACTTGGCCAAAACTTAAGTCATATCGATGCATATAATGGTGAATAAAAGGTACATGCGGAAGTTTAGCATGTGTTGGGCATAAAGCCCGTATAAATAAGCTACGTTAAAAGCCCCGAGTTATAATATTGCGAAAAAAAGCGTAAGCGAGCCTCTAGAGGCTACAAGAAGAAGGAGGAGGAAGGAGAGATAAATACAACAAAAAGCAAAAATAAAGAATGTGGACGGAGGAAGGAGGCGAACTTGGAGTCCGTCACTTAATCGTAGAAGTCTTACGTGAGCGGGCTGCGTTCCATGGGTTCGGCTCGAGTCGGTTATCCGGCGTTTACATGAATGGTATGCTCCGCTAGTCGAGGACCTGGTCGATGATGAATGGACCTTCCATTTGGGCTTGAGTTTGTCCTTTTCTTGTCCGGTAGGCGTAGAACTAGTTAGCCAACATTATAAGCTTTGGCCCGTGCTTCCTGCTTTGATATCTTGAGCTTGCTATTGATAGAATCGGAGCGAGCTTTTGCCACGTCGCTCCTCCTCCAATGCGTCCAAACTGTCCTGCGATCAAGCTCGGCTTCTCTTTCTTCATACATGCGCCGCTTGGTGGAGTCATGTATTATGTAGGGCAAGACTGCCTACTGCCCGTACACCATGAAGAATGGTGTGTTAATCCGATGAAATGAATTCGGCGTAGTCCGCAGCCCCAGTCTGGTCAGCTCTCCTCAACCCGGTGCGTGTTAGATTCCTTGAGGGACCGCACTAGTGCGGGTTTAATGCACGCTCATGATTTGACCATTTACCCATTCGACTTAGTGGGTGGTTTGAGGTGATAGACTAAAGGCGTGTCGAGATTGATTCCCATGTTTTTGCACCATGATTTGACCTCATCGGCCGTGTGAAGTTGGTGCCGTTATCGATGATGATCTTTATGGGGGACACCGTAGCAGTGCACTACTACTGATATGAAGTCTATCAGCGGTCGGATTGACGGTTTTAACAGGCTTGGCCTCTATCCATTAGTTGAATTTGTCCACCATGACCAATAGGTATTTTTGCTTATGGGTTCCTCCTTGAGGGTCCAACCATGTCAAGCCCCAGACCGTGAGCGGCCGGTGATGGGTATAGTTTAAAAGGCTGGTGGGTGGCATGTGGCTTGAGTTGGGAAAAAGGCTGGCAACAGACGGCATCGTTGGATCAAGTCCTCGTATACGCGAATTAAATGACCAATAAAATCATGTCACGGAAGGCCTTGCCTACAAGGGCCCGGGCTGCGGCGTGGTGCCCACCCGGTCCGGCATGAATTTCAGTCGAGAGGTTTCGCCCTTCCTCTTGAAGATACACCTTTGAAGGACTCCGTTGGTGCTTTTCTTATAAAGCTCTCCCTCAAGGACTTTATAGGCTTTAGAAGCGCCGTGCCTCGGCAGCGAGCCTCATTTTTGGTCTTAGGGGAGTTCTGCCTAGTTAAGCGTAGGCTAAGAATCTTCTTCGTCCATGGGCGATAACCGCCATTATTTCATGGCGAGAGGTGTGTTATCTGGGGCGGAGCCTCCGGTTATGTCGAGTGTTGGCGTCGGGCAGGTCGGTTGGGTCCGGATTATATTGCGGACTCCCCTTCATTAATACCGGATGGCTTGGACAACCATTCCAGAAAAGATATTGGGTGGGGAATGACGCGTTTTGCACCGTCACGTGCCAATATATCCACATGGGTTGTTATCGGGCTATATGATGAAATTGAGTCCTTGAACCGTCTTGAACATTTTAGGACCGCATTGCGGTATGCCTGCCATTTCGGATCTTTGGCATCAAAGTCCCTGTTTATTTGACATATTGCGAGTTGAATCGCGCACCTCTAGCCATTGAATGCCCATGGAGACTGTCCGGAGCCCGTGCGAAGGGCCTCGTATTGACTGCGTTGTTGGAGTTAGTATACATTATCTGAAGGGCGTATTGGACTGTGTCCCGGTTGAGGACGTCGGGCCAGCCCAGACCAGCCAACATATTTGGAGCCGTCAAAGTGCATGATCAATTGGAGTATCGCTCGTCTCTATAGGGAGTTGGCTTGGTCCATTCGGCCGCAATCGGCCGTTCAACAAATCATGGCTTAAAGTTATATCGAATGGAAGGAGCTCTATAGCCCATTTAGCAATCCGGCCGTCGCGTCGCGGTTGTTTTATAATGTCGTTAGAGGTACTTGGAGGCTACGTTATCGAACACTCTTGAAAGTAGTGTCGCCTTCCGGGGATGCCATGACACCATAATGCTATCTTTTGATAGTGTGGAGTGCGGGACTTGCATGGAGTTAGGACAATGGACACAATAAACGGTTTTGAACAGAGGAAGGTGTCCGTCCGTTCTCGTTCGACATGAGCACCGCGCTGACAACGATGATGTGTTCGCGGTGATATATAATAGCATTTGTTTCGCCCACGTTGGAGCAAGCGCGGCCAGGACTGGATTTGTTGCCAAAATGGCCTTTATTTCTTGAGTCTGCGGCCCGTGGCGGCATCAAATCCACTCGAAGTGTTAAGTCTTGGCGTGAGGCGGTAAAGGTGTACTTTTCTCTGGCAAGCGGGAAATAAAGCGGCTTAGGCCGCTCGCATCCGATTAATTTTGTATTTGCTTGAGGTCTTTTGGAATATCCAATGTGTGAGCTTCCGGATCTTGGCTGGGTTTGCTTCAATTCCTCTACGGACACAATGAAGCCCAGAGCTTTCTGTTTGGAGGCAGAGAGCGCATTTTCGGATTGAGCTTGATGTCATATTTTACGAAGATTGTCGAATGTGAGCCTCAAGTCGTCTACTAGAGTTCGATGTGCTTGGTTTTGTGACCACATCATCTACATATCTTCCACTTTTTTTGCCGATCTGGTTTGCGGACATATACGAATCATCTTGACGATATGTTCGCGATGTGTTTTTGAGCCCAAAAGGGCATTGTGTTGAAGCGAAGCGGGCCGTATGGAGTGATGAATGCTGTTGCAGACGAGTGCAGCTCCGCCATCTTGATTTGGTGGTAGCTGATGCAGCGTCGAGGAAGCACAATGAGTCGTGTCCTGCTGTGGCGTCGAATGATTTGATCAATTCGAGGGAGGAAGGGATCCTTGGCGAAGCCTTATTAAGGTCTTTAAAATCAACACATAAGCGCGGGGCGTATCCTTCTTTGGTACCATCACCAGGTTTGCTAGCCAGTCCGGATGTTTTATATCTGGATGAATCCGGCTTCCAAAGTTTTGCCAGCTCCTCTCCATAGCTTTGATCTTTGGGTTCGGAAGCGAAGAGCACTGTTTGGTGGCTTGAATCCTTTTAGGATATTTAGGCTGTGCTTTCGTGGCCCAGACGGCGTGGGATTCTGGCATGTCTGAAGGGTGCCGAGGGCAAGAGATATCGAGTTTTCTTGTAGAAATTCTCGTGGTGCAGGCGTCTACATCGAGGGTTTAATTGTGCCCCAATGGAGGCCGTCTTTGCGAAGTCCGTTGGGTGGACTTGGAATTGACTATTTCATCCAGCTGGTTTAAAGAAGTGGACTTGGATCTTTTATCATCACATAGTCACATCGTCACTGTTCACCGTGGAAGCGCATCATGGTGAGTTCCTCGGCGCTGGAAGCCGGATAGTGCCTCGAGGGCTAGTGCGGCTGTCTTGTTTGGTAGCGAGTGCTATGTTGGATCACTAGCGAGAGTGATGATTCCGTTAGGTCCGGGGCATTTAAACTTCATGTACACCATAATGGGGTATAGCTTGAAAAAATTGAATGCCTCGTCCTAATAAAAGCATGATATCCGTTGTTGAGCAGGGCCACTTGAAATGTGACCTCCTCGGACCTGTAATTGTATCGGCGAGCGAACACTTTTCGTCGGCGTGATTTTCTGCAACAAGCATGCTTCCGGCTAAGGATTATTCCTCTAAAGGTTGTGCTGCTTCGCTCAATGCGGTTTCAGTCTATTTCCATTTTTGGGAGGGTTTCCTCATAGATGAAGAGTTTAGTCGCTGCCGCCATCCATAGAGTACCTTAGTAAAGCGAAAATCAAATCCACTATCGTACTGAGGACCAATCTGTTGTAGTGCCGGGCTGTTGAATTTAGGTTAAATCACTTTGGCATTAAAGGTAATAGCCGTGTCCTCCATGGATTTATTGTTGCTACTTGGTAGACTTACGGCAAGGTTGCGGAGGCGTTAGTTTTTCGCATGTTATTTGATCTTGAAATGAAAACTGTTAACACCATCATTGTTCTTTGGTGGGAATCGACTAGAAGCTCTTATACTTTTACTTTGCCGTGGTATCAACATGCTCGAAGGCTATAGTTGGGTGGCGCCCTACGTGCTATGAATTTTGCGAGGTCGTTAGCCAACCCTCGATGCGGTTCCGTACCCTTTAGGGGTTTTGGTTTTTGGTATTCAGGTGCTTGATAATGATGCACCCTTTGTTTCGGACTAGGGATGTATTGGGGCGGATTATCCCAAAATTTACTTCGGTTTCGAGCGCTCTCCACACGATACTTTTGTACTATGGTCACCAAGTCAACAAAGCGTGTAATTTAGCGATGACTTATGGCGTTTAGGATTCCCTTGTCCGTGCAATTATTGCAGAAAATTGGGATTCGCCTCCTTCGAGATCCTTTATCCTGTTCATAACCGGAGAATCTGCCGATAATGATGTCTTTGTTTCAGCGGGCTCTTGCGAATTCGAGAGATTGCTAATGTTTGGGTGGGTGGTGGCACTAAATCCGGAACCCGTCAAATTAGGACTCAAGGGCGAGAAGTTTCGAACTTCGGAAGTTCGGATTTTGAGTGCTATCAATGAGTCCGACCAGCTGACTTTAAGTTCGGGCTTGATCGACATCCGTCCCTCCGCGGGAATCCGGCATGGAGGGATCGGGAATCGGACGTGGCTAGTCCTTAAGATAGAAGAAGAATCGCCGCATTGCTCCTCTATCACAGCAACATGATGGGTAGCACAGGGAGAGTTGATCTCTCGGATCGGTTTAGGCCCGATCCGGTCGTGTCTGTGGCGACTCCGAGCGCGTCGATCAAAGAGCTTCGTTTATGGAGGAGAGCTCGATCGGATCTAACTATTCGGCAAGTTCGAATTAACATGGAATTGGTTTGATGACTCGAGAGGTCATCGTCGGTGGCGGCGAACTAGCGGTCATGAGAAAACCGCCTAGCGAAGAAGTCGACCCGATGGCCAAAGGCGTCTTTAGCGATAGTATCATCTTTAAAAGCGAGATGAGGCATCCTACGATGGCGGCACACGAGGAAATCTCAATGAAAGAACCAATGTCGATTGTCAAAACCGGCGGATCTCGAGTAGGGGTCCCGAACTTGCGTCTAAGCGGATGGTAGCGAGGAGACAAGGGACGATGTTTTACCCAGGTTGGGCCCTCTCGATGGAGGTAATACCCTACTCATGCTTGATTAATATTGATGATATGGGTAGTACAAGAGTAGATCTACCACGGGATCAAGGAGGCTAAACCCTAGAAGCTAGCCTATGGTATGATTGTTGTTCATCCTACGGACTAAAACCCTCCGGTTTATATAGACACGGATAGAGTTAGGGTTACAGTCGGTTAGAATGGTAGGAGATCTACATATCCGTATCGCCAAGCTTGCCTTCCACGCCAAGGAAAGTCCCATCCGGACATGGGGCGAAGTCTTCAATCTTGTATCTTCATAGTCTGGTCCGGCCGTGGCGATAGTCGACTATCCGGGCCCCTAATCCGGGACTCCTCGGTGCCCTGGAGCTGTGATATAAAACCATTCTCGTTGCCATAAGCTGGACACCTCTGGAAAGAACCCTCTGGCTATAGGTGTGCGGCACTTTTGCTTATTACTGCGCCTCCCTTTCTGCATCCACCCCTCGATCATCTTGGCTCCACCGTGAAGATCTGAGCTCTGAGGCGAAGTGAGGAGTATCTGGACTTCACACCGACAATGAGCGAAGAGATATGGAGGACAGAATCCGAGCAGATCATGGAAATCCAGCCATAGTAAAACATGAGCCCCCTCATGAAGGGATCTAGGGCAAGGCCTAGCCCTCGGAGGAAGTGAGATCTGAACCTGGCGCTCTCGCCGGGTTTGGGAGTGGGAATGACCTGCCCTCGGCAGGCAGCGGTCCGGGATCTCGCGGTCTGAAACCGGCCTCTCTTAACTTTAGGCGTCCTCCTCCGTGGCGGAGGAAGGCATCCACCGACCTTGAAGGTCGGATCCGGACATGGTTGAAGGTCTGAAGCGCTGACCTGAGCTTGGTGTTGGAACTCGGCGGGGAAGGATTCGATTGAGTTCGAGGAGTAAAAGGATGGGCCTTGGTCTCTTCATAAGAGGCGAATACCAGCGTCCTCCTCGTGACCGTTTGGGACTTGCCTACAATCGAGAGTCATACCGCAGACACGATTGGGTTACCGCCCGTATTGAGGAGAATCCCGTAATAAGGGCCGCGATCTCGCTTGACAAGGCGTGCCAAGGAAACCGCCTCACGATATCGCCAAGGCTGGTGAGAATAGCAGTTCGAATAAAGGCTGGGCGTGGTATGTTGTCATGATATCGTGTGTGTCGTAGAACAGATTTGTGAAAGTATTGTACTCTCTCAGGTGGCATGTGGAACTTGTTTTTGAGCGGACACTATCCTCGTGTTCAAGATCTTCTTTGGAGTATTGGAGGAAGAACCGCCTTGCAATGCCAAAGACAATCTGCCGCGGACTCATCGTCATTGAAGCCTGGTTGGGGGCTCTGAGAGGAGTCTGGATTAGGGGTATCGGATAGCGGACTATATCCTGTGGCGGACTGTTGGACTATGAAGATAAAAGATTGAAGACTTAGTCCGTGTCCGGATGGGACTCTCCTTGGCGTGGAAGGCAAGCTTGCATCTGGATATGTAGATCTCCTCCCATTGTGACTGACTTGTAACCCTAGGCCCCTCGGTGTCTATACAAACGGAGGTTTAGTCCGTAGAACAACAACACTCATACCATAGGCTAGCTTCTAGGGTTTAGCCTCTCGATCTCGTGGTAGATCAACTCTTGTACTACTCATATCATCAAGATCAATCAAGCAGGAATGGTATTACCTCCATCGAGAGGGCCGAACCAGGTAAACATCATGTCCCCCATGTTACCATCCGCCTTAGATGCACAGTTGGGACCCCTACGAGATCCGCTAGTTTTGACACCGGCAGGCTGGTCCCCCTTCTCCAACTTCTTCTATATCATCCTCAGCCGACAAGCTGCACACCCTTCATCTTCATCCCAACTCCATCCTCCTCACTGTCGATCTTCACCTTCTATTGCGAGGCATTCTTGGGGGTGATGCCGTCCGTGGCGCTTCTTCTCCACTTCTTCTACCTCGAACAAGGAGGGCCGAGTGCTCGAAGTGCGCCAACTTCAATCGGCCAATGGGGCCAGTCACGATCTCGAGGGCGGGAAGAAGGCCAAAAGCTGAGGAGGAAGTGGGTCCTCATGGGCGTAAGTGCTCCACCCTTAGGCTTGTGCTGTCGGCAGGATGCCCTCGCCTCACGAGAGATGGCTCGTGTGAAACTCACGATCCCAGGCGGAGCAGGTCTGGAGAAGATGACTGCCGACTGGCTTGATGACCCAGGCGGAGAAGGCGATGGGGGCCATGATGGTCAAGGAGTTCTGATGCAGCGCATAGCTCCGCTCTAGGGTGTGCTCGCGCCCTTGTGGAAGCTTCGGGGATGTGGGGACGACCTCCGCTTGCGCCGGATGCCTTATCCGATGAGGATCTGGGCAAGGCCCTCCATCTTCTGGTCGGGGATGACCGGGGTATCCATGGGACACCCATCTTCCTCCGTAGCCGCCCGGATGGGCAGAGGTGGCAACGTCATGCACTGTCTTCCCGGCGGGCTCATGCCGTCAGCGCCTCTGAGAGCACCGGTGCAGCAGCACGGTGATGGTATCTGTGGCAAATCCGGCGAGGAGGAGAGCCCGACTTCGGAGGCGACCGGGAGGCGAGGAAAGGCTTCTCCTCTCCACATGGCGGATCTCCTGCACCTTCCCTGCAGGCAGCGGGCGAGCGAGCATCCGGTGAGGAAGTAAGTGAACTCTGTTGGGGTCGTGACAAGGTCAGGGGCACCCCTTGAAGAAGCCACCGGCCGGGGTCCCAAGAAAAGCAGATCGGCGCGATCACCTGGCGGCGCCTGCTGCTCATCACCAGCCGGCAGGTCCGCCAGCAGCATGCCTCGCCTACCCACAGGGGCTCGCGTGCTAGTGCCCCTGCCCATGAATCGCCGGGCTTTGTGTGAAGAGGCCTGGGGTATCTGCGTGAACGTGAGTACCTCGCCATAATCCTTTGTTCCTATTCTTGCCGTAGTTTCTTGATGTCTCCCCTTGCATTGATAGGACAAAGTCTTTGGTGAAGAAGAAGAAGGGGGCATCTGCAACCCTTGAGGCCCGGCAGCCGGCTGGCACGCGCCTCTCCAGTCTGAAGGATGGCGATGGCTCTCGAGTCTCAGCGTCAAGGGTCATCCTCGCGAGATCCAGAAGCCGTCTCGAGGAGACACGATCTCCGCCGCCAAGTGGCTCTGGGCCTCCGCCCCAGCTCTATAGGTGCTGAGGGAGTCCTGGATTAGGGGGTGTCAGGATAGCATGGACTACCATCATCAACCGAACTATCATTTGCGGACTATCATCATCGACCGGACTCCAAGACTATGAAGATACAAGATTGAAGACTTCACCCCGTGTCAGGATGGGACTTTCCTTGGCGTGGAAGGCAAGCTTGGCGATCTAGGATATATAGATCTCCTACCATTGTAACAGGCTCTATATAACCCTAGCCCTCTCCGGTGTCTATATAAACCGGATGGCTTTAGTCCGGTAGGACAACAATCTAACAACCCTTACAATCATACCATGTAGCTAGCTTCTAGGGTTTAGCCTCCTTGATCTGTGGTAGATCCACTCTTGTAAACATCCACAATATCAATATCAATCAAGCGGGAATGAGGTTTTACCTCCATCAAGAAGGCCCGAACACAGTAAAACATCGTGTCCCTTGTCTCCTATTACCATCCGCCTAGACGCCTGCAGTTAGGACCCCCTACCCGAGATCCGCGGTTTTGACACCGACATTGGTGCTTTCATTGAGGATTCCTGCGTGTGTCGTCACCGATAGAACTTGATGGCCTCTTCAATCAGCAACAGCGCGGGTCACTGGGTGGAACCTTTCTCCCGGACGGATCTTCGTGTGGCGGTAACCGCGCTTGCGGCAACCTCCCTTGGCCATCTGGAAGCGGATCGGCTTCGCTCAGCCCGTCAGTCAGGTTTGGAAACCTAAACTTCACGGCCGATATCGCGGGGACTTGATCCTCGATGGATCGAGAGCCACAACCCGAGCGTGCAGTGGCTGTCACGATGGGCATGACCTACTACTCTGCGCGGACAGCCCCTTGGAGGCCGCTGCAGATCGCTCCGACTCATGGTCGGGAGGCGATCGCATCGGATCGAGGGCGGATGGCTGGACACCGCCTCGGAGAGCGCTTAATTCGGCCAGCGATGGGCGAACTACTTACCTTGTCCCCATAAGGCCCAGGACTCCGAGGTGCGGACTCCTGCCGGACTCCGTACCTCCTGCGCCCACCCGGTCGAATCCGATTGGCGCGATCATGAAATTCACTCGCTGCGGACATCTTTCAGCACTTTCGCCCTTTAGCGATATCATAAATTCAATGAAGCATCTCTCGCTATCCGGAGAGCCCTGGTGAACTACGGCGGGGCGGTTGAGAGCGGATAGCGAAGAAATTCATCCACCACCACCCGCCGTAGCCACCGTCGGCGATTTACGGCGTACTCGACTCGACTCCGAAGACATCGGCGGTATGGGCGGCGATGCGGAGACTACCAAGAACCGGTGCCTACGGACCTGGAAAACCACCTCGTCATCGACATATACATGGTGGACACCCCAAAAGAGGGGCGAGAAGAAGCAGCGGAGCCGATTCCTTAAAAGAAACAGCAGCGCCCGGCGTCGTGGCCGCTCTAAATCCGCCACAGCAAGAATGGAATTCGCACGGAGATAATAACACCCGAAAGTGCGAAGACAACTCCCTCCGGCCGCGATCCAGCGCGAGGAGGCGAAGCAAGCCCTCGGGAGAGGGTGGCAGGCGAAGAGGTCGAGGATGACAATGCTTACCTCCCTCGGAGCGAGGCAAGCCTCGGCGGCAGCCAGTCGTCGTGCCGAGGATCCCGTCGAACAAGGCGTTTTAGGCGCGGGCTAATAGCCACGGCAAACAGCCTAAAGAAAAAGCAACAACACTTCAAGCTGATCAAGACCCTCTTGGCCGACGGATGGACCCGAGGTCCTCGGCGAAATTGAACTCGAGCGCCCTCAAAAGTTACCCAAAGCAAGTTGCTCCCCGATTAGAGGCAGCATCACCAGCGCTGTCTGGCAGACCGACCACCTCGTGGCGCGATAGAGGCGTGCAAGCCCTCCCAAAACCGTACCCGGCATCGCTCTAAAAGCAGGAAGCCCGGGGAATCGCGGACTTCGAGATATATTGGAGGACAAGGCAAGACAATCCAGATCTATCTATGGATCACGTGGGCGCCCCGACCCACAGCGAATACCGTCGCACGGATACAACTTCTCGGCGGGCGAACACGGGACAACGCTCTCTCGAGCTACGTCGCGATATTGCTCAATCTGGGCGCCACACCCACTATGCTTCGGCGGTAATGGATCATCAAATCCGGAAGGTTCAAACCCATCAATATCGAATCCTCGATGGCTAGAGACCCAGGATGCGGATTGAGATTATCTTCTCCATATACACATGGCCCGGCGGCAATCTTCCGCCATCAAATATCTCCGCTCAAGCATAAAGGACCAGCTCGGCATTGGCTTAACAGCCTGCCCGAGTCAATTGGATCTTTGGGAAGACACGGAACCGCATTCCTCGACAACTTCCGAGCACGTATGTCGATCACGAACGCGAATGACCTAAGCCACATAATCCAGCAGCCAGACGAATCGGCCGGGCAATTACAGACCACGGTTCTTAACAAAGAAATATCAAATGTCATTGTCCGGATGCGGAGGCACTGCTGCCTTCAAACATAACATCATGACAGTGGCTGGCCCGGCACCTAGGGCGGGAGAAGCGAAATCTTGGCAGCCCTCACATCCCTCATGACCCGCTACATGCGGAGAGGATAACTGGCTCGCTTCGCGGTAACAACCTCGGCAAAAGCGGCGGCAGTCCGGATACTAAGGACCGCAATGGCGGTTGCGTCAAAACAAAACAAATGCCGCGTGCGGCGACAGCAATGAGGATACTCAGTTAACGCGGATTCGAGGCTCAAACCGGTCAGCGGAAGAAGCCATTCAAAAACGACTCGGGCCCGTCCAATCTGGACCGAATACTCGACCGCTCTTGCGGATACATGGAACCCCAAAAGCCAGCTAACCATACCAGCGAGATTGTTGGGTATTCAAGCAGCAGCAATTGTCGCCGAAAACAGTGACAAGGGGCTACGCGATGCGAGGAAGAGACCGACCGCCCGAACAACAGAGGAAAAAGGATTCCCCCCTCAAGTTGGACGGTAAACATGATATCCATAGCCATATTCCCAAGAGGGGCGGCGTGCACTAAAGGGGCGTATATGCGATGGAGCGTCGCCCCAAAATTCAACCCATGGTCCTCTTGCCCGATCACTTTCTCGAAGAGACCATCCGACCGATATCCGCCATGGCGGATTCGCGCGTGGTTTTAGACCCAATCGTTGATGGATTTCACCTCGACAGTCGATGGGCGGCGGCGTAACTGAACCTGCTTTATCGAGGATACAATCGCCAAGATGGGCATAGACCCTTCAAGGATTAAACCTACAACCGACCTTCAAAGCGTCATACCGGTGTAGAGGCCAATTATCAGGCTCGATTACTGGAAGTGGTCTTGGATCCCGGATAATTTCGAGCGTGGAGTTAATCTTGACATAGTCCCGTTCATGGCGGCTATCACGCTCTGCGAGACGAACGCGTTATAAAGTTCAACCGGTGCCGCTATGCATACCTTAAGCTCAAGATGCGAGGCCCTCGTGGTGTCATCACGGTCAGCGGAAACAGGCGCTCCCTCGAGCGGTGGAACATACAGCGGCTCTCGCGGCGAAATGCAGATCAGCCTTTTAAGGCAATTCTCGAATCCGGCCGTTAAACAACGGACACGACCAACAGCGCCGAAGCAACATCAGCCAAGACCACAGCACGTTCCGTGTACGCAGCGTATGTCACTGGCTAACCCAGCCCTCGCAAAATTGCAAGACAAACTCTCGCGTACATAATTCATACGGAATACCATGGGCATAGGGAAGGCACAACCAACAGACCAGTGCGGTTCGACCACACAGGGCTCCCAAGTGTGTCGCTCTTTTTGTTTTATTTTCTCTTTTTATACAGAACTCAGTCCGGTGGCGAGCGCCGAACTCATGATGCAACAGCCAGGGAAGGACAAAGGCGCGGCGAACACTCGGTGGTCTCCATCATAAGCATTAAATTTGTTAAAATACAACATTCATGGCCTACCCGGAGAAGCGCCTAGTTAATCCAATCCCTTGCTTTCCGCACTATTTGTATCATTCCGCCGATAGCATATCTTCTCGAATAAAATGCAGCACTTTTGCCTTTAATTGCATTACTTTATATATATATATATGTTCATTTCGACATGTTGCACCCGTGCATCTTGAGTGCGACCAAATACACCGAGGGCTTATGGCCTCCGCTGTATGGTGTGATAAAGTCCTTTTACTTTCACAAGTCGGCACCCGAACTTATAGCATTATATGAATCGGCTCGAATCATGTCTTGGGTCAATAGTTGGGTTTGCCCGGCTCCCATGTTTGGCACCTTACGTTCCCGTTCTATCGGCTAAGGTAGCAGGAGAACCACTGCGATTGCGCCCGGTTGAGCAGGTTAACGCCTCGATGGAAAGCTAAAACGGCCGGCATGATAAGGCGTGAGACTGGTGCTGTTGAGAGGTCCTTCGGCTCCTTAAAGACCTCGCCGCTTGACGAGTTCGGATTATGTCCGCGAAGGCGTGGATAGCGCCCTAATTGGTCTTCCGATTGCTAGGGGCTTCGCGAAATTTAAAATTATAGAATTCTATGGCTAAGTGGAGTGTTCAAGCACTATAAGTCCGGTTGCCTGGTTACGTTGTGTTGGCGCCTCCTAGATGGACCCAAAAATGGGAACAAGAGTGCTCAAGTTTATCGCGAACACCCCAACACTTCGTGGCATGGGGGCTGAAGCCGACGACTTGCCATCTCTCAGATTTAATAAGCGGCCGCCTGAAGGTAATATTTTAAATAAAACAAGCGTTGCTTAGCGCATATGAACAAAGTTTTCGCGCCAGGATAACACATTGCGAATTCACTCAATAATTACATCCACAGGGGCACTCATCCGCAATCTTGCGGGCACCCTTGAGGACAGCCTGATAGTAAAGTTGGGCGTCGATGCTCCTTGCCCGCTGGTGGTGCGTCGGTGATTAGCTTCTCCGCATCCAGCTTGCCCCAATGCACCTTCTTGCGAGCAAGCCCGACAAGCACCTTCAATACAGGCGGGCCTTGATAACCTCCACCAGAGGCGCATCCACCAGCCGTCACAGGACGAAGTAGCTCCAGGCATGACCTCTCGGGCCACGGCGGACTATGAGCCCTTCATGGCCTGCTCGGCCACCTTGTCGAGCTCGACCAGCTGCTTGACTGGTCGCTAAAGGCACGGATGGCCAGCCTCGACATCTTGAGACGAAGACCTTCTCCGTTGAGCTCCCTCCTCGGCTCGGTAGAATCTGGCGCATCGAGACACGCTGAGGCAGATCTGCAAGCCATACGAGAGCTCGAATTCGGGTAAGTATCACGTAATTTACATTCACATGCTTAATTTGCATGAAAAATTCCTTACCAGCTATCTTCTTCATCAATTCAATCTCTGAAGGGACTTATGGGCCTCGGCCTTGGCGGTTTAGCACTTTCGAGGCGAGGCAAGCTCGGACTCTCGAGTCTTTGAGTCGGCTCAACCTCTCATGCTTTTCCATGAGGCACAGAGCTCTTGCTGAACCACCGCCACCCTCGCCTCTTGCTTTTCTCGCTCTGCCCGTTCCGTGGCGCATTGCGTTCGGCGCGGACATGGCCTCCTTAGGGCCGCCACCTCGTTAAGTGGCCCTGCGTACCATGTTATCCTTGTTATTTTTGTGCAGCCTAAATCCTTTTACATGAGGTACAAATTCAAGCGGTGTTACTCACCTTCTTTGTCTTGGAGCTGCTTCTTGGCGTGGCCGAGCTCTTGCCCGGACCGCTCAAGCTCCTGCTTCAACGCACCAACCTCCATGATCGGTCTGGCGGAGGTCAGCAGTGCAGCCTGCAACCCATATTGACATGATTTTTAGCAACCCTGCGTATATCTTTTTAAGATCCCGATCTGGCTTTTCTTTCCGAACACGAACCGAGCATCAAGGGCTCTGTCTATGCGGTACTATATTGCATATTTTAACTTCTTACCTCAAAGCACGATAGAAGGCTATTGCAGAGCCTGTTAGCCGCCTTTGGCGGCTGCACCTCTGAATCACCGCACTCATAATAGTGTGGTGTTCTTCCTCGATGGGCGCTCTGCAGCGCCTCCAACAAATCTGGCGCCTCCGGTTGGGCCGAAGCCGCCAGCGTCCAGTCTTGCCCTTGATCGAAGGGCCGCTGCGGACTCCGGAACCACTGCGGGTTCGTTGTGAGTCGGCGCCAAAGTCGAGGCGCCTTCGGCGCCTCCGGAGCCTACCTGGTGGGTCCCTTGAGGATCCACCCGGCGTCTTCGGCGTCGCGAGGTGGGCGGTGGGATGGAGTCTACATCCGGCGAAGCCAGCGACCCCTTCGATGAAGCGGGAGATCATCACTGGCGGACTGCGGGCAGCATGCGGCATTAGAATGACACTATGTGGCCGAAACAGAAATTATAAATCATTAGGAATCCGGATACTTACGATCTGCGCGGAGGCTGGCCCTTGAAGGCCATTCTTCCCATGCGTTGATGTTGGCGAGCTGTCGAGAATAGTCCTTCCCTCTTGGACCCTCGGCCTCCCGGTTAGGGAAGCCTTCCTCTTCCTCTCTCCCTCCTGCGGAAAGTCTTCTTCCTCCTCCTCATTTTCGGGGAGAGTCGGCCCCGAGTCAGCGGACACAAGCAGGCACTCTTCGAGCACCGTGGCCTCCTTCTTGGCCTTCTTCTCCGGCACCACGTGCGGTGCGGAACCAGCAGCCTCGCTAGGCGGCGTCTCTGGATTTTCGGCATAGGGCGGACGGAATGTCTGCTCCGCCATCTTGATCGATCTTGTCAAAGGAAAGGAAATTAAAACCGCATAGAGTCAAACTATGAAAAACAAGTGTCCCGTGCAGGGTAGAACCACTTACCTCGGCAGCTGGCGCTGCGGCGAAATCCAGGTCTTGATCGGCGGATGCGGAACCAGCGCCCTTGAACAGCACCTTCGGCGCCCGTGCGTTGTGTCGAAGAGCTTGTTCAGCCACTGGTGCTGTTCGGATCGAACTCCCATAGATTGAATGCCGCTCTTGGCATGTGAGAATCCGGGACGAGCATGACTTGGACCACGTTAACCAGCTGAGCATCTTCACGCTTCTTGATACAGTGCAGGTCCGTCGGCTCCTTCAAACTGCCCCAGCAAGCCCTTCTCTTTCCGGGAGGTGAGCTGCGTGGGGATACAGATCTAAACTGGGGCGCGCGCCCATTTAGGGTCAGCGGCTCGGTGATGTAGAACCACCCGATTGCCACCCCTTGGCGATTCCACGAAGGCCCTTAGAACCAAAGGATGTTGGGCATCTTGCCCAACATGGCGCCTCCGCACTCGCTTGAATGCCCTTCACTACCTTGACGACCTTTGAAGGTCTTGAGCCTAAAGCGAAGTGGGGCTGGATCTGAAGGAAGGCCTCGCACCGACGATAACGCCGAGATGTTGAGGATGAAGTTGATGTCGGATCATGGAAATCCAGGCCGTAGTAGAACATGAGCCCCGGACAAAGGGGTGAAGTGCAAAGCCCGATCCAGGAGGAAGTGGGAAAGAAAGACAACCCTCTCATGGGGCCTAGGGGTGGGGATGAGCTCCCTCGTCGGGCAGCGGTCTTGTGATGTTGCGGAGAAGGTATCCGTCGTCCGCAGTTTGGCGATTGCTCCTCCTTAGCGGTGGAGGCCAACCATTTACCTCCGCTCAGGACATGGTCGGAGAAGATTGAGACGAGATCTGGAACTTGGTGCTGGAGCTCAGTCTTGTGAGACGGATAAGCAAAGGAGGAAGAAGGCGTGGGTGAGAAGGTGAATCCTTATCCCTTATATGGGAGGCGAAGTCTTCGCGTCCCCACCGGCCTGGTAAAACGCTTATCTCCCAAGCGCCACCATCAATGGCGGTTAGGTTACCCACGCCCGTATTGATGAGAATCTCGGATTAAGGAAACACGATCTCTGCTTGACAAGGCGTGCCAAGAAACCGCTTCGCTAAATCGTTGAGGTGGTAAAGTAAAAACAATTGAGTAATGGCTTGGTAGTGGTGTGACGTCATGCCACGGAAAATGTCGTGATTGAACTTTTGTATATATTATTATTCTCTCTCGGTGGAATGTGGAATTTATTTTGCGAGCGGACACTATCTTAGTGTTCCCAATCTTCTATCATTTGGAGGAGAACCCGCCTTGCAATGCCAAGCAATATACCGCCGGACTTATCGTCATTGAAGCTTGGTTCGGGGAGCTCTTGAGGAGTCTGGATTAGGGGTGTCGGATAGCGGACTACCATCATCAGAGAACTATCATTTGCGGACTATCATCATCGACCGGACTCCAAGACTATGAAGATAGAAGATTGAAGACTTCCCCGTGTCCGGATGGGACTTTCCTTGGCGTGGAAGGCATGCTTGGCGATCGGATATGTAGATCTCCTACCATTGTAACCGACTCTATGTAACCCTAGCCCTCTCCGGTGTCTATATAAACCGGATGGCTCTAGTCCGTGGGACAACAATCCTAACAACCCTTACAATCATACCATAGGCTAGCTTCTAGGGTTTAGCCTCCTTGATCTCGTCGTAAATCCACTCTTGTAAACATCCACAATATCAATATCAATCAAGCGGGGCGTGGGTTTTACCTCCATCAAGAGGGCCGAACACAGGGTAAACATCGTGTCCCTTGTCTCATGTTACCATCCGCCTAGGCGACGATTCGGGACCCCCTACCGAGATCCGCGGTTTGACACCGGCGATCGCGAAGGCTTAGGAGTCCCGGTTCATCGCTGCCTCGAATATGAGGCCTGGTGCTGATGTCGTCTCTTACCCTGCATCGCTGGCGCCCTTCTCGCACCGACCAGCTTCATGATGACCTTGAGTCTTGACAATCGGTGGCATC
Organism: Aegilops longissima; assembly: GCA_021605205.1. Lineage (NCBI taxonomy): Eukaryota > Viridiplantae > Streptophyta > Magnoliopsida > Poales > Poaceae > Aegilops > Aegilops longissima. The sequence continues at coordinate 20,818 of JAHIAM010001820.1, forward strand.
GAGGCGGCTGGAGTTAGCATGAGGTAGTTAGTCGATCGTCTGTGAGGCGGCCGGGTCGGGCCGTGGTAACCAGGAGGAGGTGGGGCCAACCTAGCCGCACCGCCAGAGTGGCGTTGAAGGATCGAGGCTGCCAAG
>JAHIAM010001821.1:0-27868 GCA_021605205.1 Aegilops longissima
AAAATATTACTTTTGCTTTCATTACTCTTTTGTTACCATACCACCACCATCATATTACTTTGCTACTAAATACCTTTGCTGCAGATACTAAGTTATCCAGTGTGGTTGAATTGACAACTCAGCTGCTAATACTTGAGAATATTCTTTGGCTCCCCTTGTATCGAATCAATAAATTTGGGTGAATACTCTACCTCGAAAGCTGCTATGATCCCCACACTTGTGGGTTATCAAGACTAATTTTGGCGCCATTGTCGGGAGCATAGCTCTATTCTTTGAGTCACTTGGGATTTATATCTGCTGGACACTATGAAGAACCTGAAAGACACTAAGACAACAATTTATCCCTCAACTACGAGGGAAGGTAAGGAACGCCATCTAGCTCCGCACTTGATTCACCCATCGTTATGAGTAAACTTATACACCTAAACCTGCTTCGCTATTCGCTCTGATATGTCACATGTTATTGATGATGCCTCTTCTGTTATGCATGATACTTATGATGAAACTACTCCTATGCTTGTTACTTCTGTGCCACTTGGTGAATTTCTTGATGAACAAATTGTTAGGGCTAGAGAGAAAGAAATTATTGAAACTAATACTGTTGATGAAAGTGATGATGAAGATAGGCCTGTTATTCCTGAGGGTTATGTTTTTGATATGGAATCTTCTGCCGCTATTCTAGCTTGCAAAGATAGTTATGAACTCAAGAGGTTATTAGCTGAATGGAATAAGCAGTCTCTTAGAGATAGAATGAAACCTGACCCTGCTTTTGCTAATTCACCTATTTGTGTTGACGATAAGGATTATGAATTCTCTGTTGATCCTGACATAATTACTTTGGTAGAATCCGATCCTTTTCATGGCTATGAATCTGAAACTGTTGTGGCACATCTTACTAAATTAAATGATATAGCCACCCTGTTCACTAATGATGAGAGATCTCGCTACTTTTATATCCTTAAAATATTTCCGCTCTCATTAAAGGGTGATGCTAAGATATGGTTTAATTCTCTTGATCCCGGTGTAAAAGCGTAGTCCCTAGGATATGATTTATTACTTTCCGCTAAATATTTCCTGCTCATAAGAAACAAGCTGCTTTAAAGGAAATATACAACTTTGTGCAAATTGAAAAGAGAGTCTCCCACAAGCTTGGGGGAGGCTTCTCAAGTTACTTAATGCTTTGCCTGATCATCCTCTTAAGAAAAATGAAACACTTGATATCTTTTATAATGGACTAACCGATGCTTGCAGAGATTACCTGGATAGTTGTGTTGGTTCTCTTTTCAGGGAAAGAACACCGGATGAAGCTGAAATTCTATTGAATAATATGTTGAGAAATGAAAATAATTGGGCACTTCCTGAGCCAACTCCTGCTCTAATTACTAAGCCTATTCCTGAACCAACTCCGAAGAAGAGAGGTGTTCTATTTCTCAGTCCCGAAGATATGCAAGAGGCAAAGAAATCTATGAAAGAAAAAGGTATTAAGGCTGAAGATGTTAAGAATTTACCTCCTATTGAAGAAATACATGGTCTTAATTTACTGCCTGTTGAAGAAACATATGATCTTGATCCATTACCTATTGAAGAACCTCCCTATCTTGATAACCCGACATGTAGTAAAGGTAAATTCTCTATAGATATGATAAAGTCAAGTCCCTCCTACTAAAATTGCTAGTCGCTGCTTGGATGAATTTGATAACTTTATGTTCAAGCAAGAAGATTTCAATGCTTATTTTGGTAGACAATTAAAACAAAATACCTATATGATTAAACACTTGGGTGATTATATGGCTGATGTTAGATGAACTTAAACTTGTTAGCAAACATGCTTCTATGGTTACCACTCAAGTAGAACAAGTACTTAAAGCTCAAAATGATTTGCTCAATGAAATGAATAGTAAGAAAATGATTATGTCTGTTAGAGTGGCTACTAGAACTGGTAGAATGACTCAGAACCTTTGTATCCTAAAGGCCACCTTAGGAGAATTGAACAAGATTCTCGAGAAATAATATTGATATACCTAGTTCTTCTAAAAAGAAGAAAATAAAATGATAGGACTTTGCAAACTTCTAGTGAACCTATTGCTAAACCACCAGAGAATCCAAATAATATATCAATGTCCGATGCTGAAATACAACTGTAATGAACATGAACCTAATGAAAATGTTAATGATGATGTTGATGATGATGCTCAACCTAGTAATGATAATGAGGTAGGAATTGAACCTGCTATTGATCTTGATCACCCACAACAAAGAATCAACGTTATGATAAGAGAGACTTTGTTGCTAGGAAACATGGTAAAGAAAGAGAACCATGGGTTCGTAAACCCATGCCTTTTCCTCCCAAACCGAGGAAGTCCCGGATTAGGGGTGTTCAGATAGCCGACTATACCTTCAAATGCACTCGGACTATGAAGATACAAGATTGAAGACTTCGTCCCGTGTCCTGAAGGGACTTTCCTTGGCGGAAGGCAAGCTTGGCGATACGGATATGTAGATCTCCTACCATTGTAACCGATCAGGTAACCCTAGCCCTCTTCGATGTCTATATAAACCGGAGGGTTTTAGTTCGTAGGACAAACAACACAACAATCATACCATAGGCTAGCTTCTATGGTTTAGCCTCCTTGATCTCGTGGTAGATCTACTCTTGTACCACCCATATCATCAATATTAATCAAGCAGGAGTAGGGTTTTACCTCCATCGAGAGGGCCCAAACCTGGGTAAAAACATTGTGTCCCTTGTCTCCTGTTACCATCCGCCTAGACGCACAGTTCGGGACCCCCTACCCGAGATCTGCCGGTTTTGACACCGACATCGGTGCTTTCATTGAGAGTTCCTCTGTGTCGTCACTTCTAGGCACGATGGCTTCTCCGATCATCGAGCGGCGCGGTCCGTGTGAGACTTTTCTTCCCGGACAGATCTTCTTATTCGCGCTTTTGCATGCGGGCCAATTCGCTTGGCCATCTCGAGCAGATCGAAGCTACGCCCGCCATCGGTCAGATTTGAACTCTTAACTACACGGCCGACATCCGCGGGAGACTTGATCTTCGACGGATTCAACCACAGCCGAGCGCCAGACCGTCACGGCGGGCATGATCTAGCTCGCCTCCAACAAGTTGTCTTGAGGTCATGCTTCATCGGCCCCACCCTTAGTTCGAGCCGATCGAGGACGAGGACGGTGGTTGGACGCCACCGGAGGCCAAATCTCTACGGAGATCGAGCGAACATCGCTTTGTCCTTGCGGCTCAGGACTCCAAGGTGCCGGACTTCTCCGGACTCAACCCACCGCTACCGCTAATCGAATCCGCTTGGGCGCTGATTATGGAGTTCACCGCCGCGACATCTTTCAAGACTCGCTTTTGGCGATATTCTGAATTCACTAAAGTCTCTCTTTATCGAGAGCCTCGCCGACTACGGTCAGCAAGGTTGGGATGCGGATGATGAAGAAATTCAAAACCCACCCACCACCCACTTTGTAGCCACCGCCGATGATTTAACCGACGCGTCTCAACTACGACCAAGACATCGACGGTATGGACGCCGATGCAGAGACCATCAGAATCGGCGCCTATAGGGCATCGGAAAGCCACCGCCATATGACATATACATGGTGGATACCCCAAAAGAGGGCGGCGGCGATGGAACAGCGGAGGATGACCCGCCCAAGAAACATCCTAAGCGCCAAGGCCGCAAGCGCCACTCAATCCCGCCAAAGCAAAACGGTGATTCCGCACGGAGATAATAACACTCCGGACAAAGGTCAAGAAAACCCCTCCAAAAAAACTCGCACAGAGGACGGAGAAGCCAGCCTCATGAGAGAGCGGCATGAGAGGTCGAGGATGATAATTACATGCCTCCTCCAAGACGAGGAAAGCCTCGACGACGATGAATTTGTCATGCCGAGGATCCCGCCGCACAAGAGCGCTTCAAACGCAGGCTTATAGCCATGGCAGCAGCCTCAAGAAAAAATAGCTACCGCTTAGAGCTGATCAAGACTTGCTAGCCGACAAATGGACGGAAATCCTAGCGCCAAGAGTATGAACTCGAACGCCTCCAAGAGGTACCCAAAGCGCAGGTTGCTACCCGACTAGAGGAAGAAGCACCTACATCACCAACAAGATGATGCGGGCTGACCGCCACCACGTGGGTCGTGATGTAGAGAGGCTCTCGCCCTCCACTCAAGCCGCACTCCCGCGCCGCTTTAAAAATACCAAGGCACGGGGAATGCGCCGCACCAGTAGATATATTGGAGGACAAGGCAAAGCAAACAAGTTCGATCTATGGATCGTGAGCACCCCACAAGACGAGACGGTAATCACACCGAATACAAAAGAACCGCCGGCCGAACACAAGAGACAAAGATTGCTTGAGCTACGCCGTGATATAGCTCAATACAGAGGTGCCAAGACACCCACTATGCTTCACAGATGAAGTAATGGATCATCAAATCCCGTGAGGGTTTTAAACCCGTAAACATTGAATCATATGATGGCACAACAGACTTCGCGGTATGGATCGAGGACTATCTCCTCCATATCCACATGGCCCAATGTGACGATCTACACGCCATCAAATACCTCCCACTCAAGCTTAAAGGACCAGCTCGGCATTGGCTTAATAGCTTGCCAAAGAAAATCAATTGGTTGTTGGGAGGACCTGAAGCCGATTCCTCGACAATTCTGTGGCACTTATGTGCTACTCACCAGACGCCGATGACCTAAGCCACATAATTCAGCAGCCGAGGAATCGCTGTAATTTCGACACGGTCCCTAACCAAGAAAAATCAAATCGCCGACCGTCCGGACGCGACGGGCCCTAGCGGCCTTCAAGCATAATATCCGCGACGAGTGGCTTACCCGCACCTTGGACAGAGAAGCCGAAATCTATGGCAGCCCTCACGACGCTCATGACCCGCTTTTGTGCGTGAGAAGACAGCTGGCTGGCTCAGAGTAATAACATAACCAAGACCCCGGTAATTTGATACCAAGGACAGCAAGTGCTGTGTCGCGCCGCAACAAAACACAAGCGCTGCATTAACGGCGCATAATGCCGAGGATACGCAGCTAATGCCGGATTCAGAGGCTCTAAACCCGTCACGAAAAAGCCATTCAAGAGAAATACCCCGGCCCGCCTAGTTTGGACCAAACTCACCACTCGTGCTGATACATGGCACCTCGGAAGTTAGCCAATCACACCAACAGGGATTGTTGTGTTCAAGCAGCAAGTTACATGCCAAAACAGAGATCGGGGCTACATAGCGACGACGAGGAGGAGCCCCACCACGAACAGCAAGGATGTATGGGATTCCCCCACAAGTGCGGACGGTGAACATGATATACGCAACCCACATCCCCAAGAGGGAGCGAAGCATGCTAAGGGACGATACGCTGATGGAGCCACGCCCAAGTTCAACCCATGGTCTTCCTACCCACCACTTTTGATCAAGGGACCACCCCACTAGTATCCGCCACGGTGGATTTGCTGCATTGGTTCTCAACCCAATATTCGACGGATTTCACCTCACTTGAGTCCTCATGGACAGCGGCAGCAGCTCTGAACCTGCTTTATCAGATACAAGCGGAAAATGGGCATCGATCCTTCGAGGATTAAACCCACTAAAACGACCTTTAAAGGCGCCATACCAGGTGTAGAGGCCAACTGACAGGCTCACCACACTTGAAGTGGTCTTCGATCTCCGGATAACTTCCAAAGCGAGGAGTTAATCTTCAACATAGTCCTGCTCAGGCTATCACGCGACTGCTCGGGCGAACCGTGATTTGTTAAGTTCAATGCGGCACCAGACACGATACCTCAAGCTCAAGATGCCAGCCTCGAGGAGTCATCACGGTCAATGGAAACATCGAACGCCTCTCTCCGACGGAGGAGCATACGGCAGCTCGCAGCGGAAGTACAAAGCAGCCTCTCAAGGCAATTTTCCACCGCCACTAAACGTCCGGACACCGCTAAGAGCGCCCGGAGTAACTTATAAGAAGATCGCCTGCACGCTAGAGCAGGCGAGTAATGCGCCCCAACCCCAGCCCTCACGAAATTGCGAAATCAGATCGCGCGAGATAACTACGCCTCGAAATACCATGGGCACAGGGAGGGCACTATCACCAAGACGCCCAAAGCACGGCTTAAACCGCACTAGGGCTGCCGATTTTCACTTTTATCTTACTTTTAGGACTCCATTTTTCGAAGGCCTAAGCCGGCAGTTCAATTGCCGCACAAACGATGCAAGAACCAGGAAGAAGAAAACCACGCCGCACTATGGAACTCTAAGGTGGTCTCTATAACAAGCAAGATACCTGTTTTGCATATCATTCCACAAATTCACCGGATAGGACATGTCAAATAGTCCCACATTTTGCTTATCGCACCATTTGTATCGCTCTCTGTGATCGCAGCTTCTTCAAATAAACAATGCATAGCTTTCGCCTATTATCAGACACTTTTTTTTAAGAATATATGTTCATTAATGACATGTCGCACTTCAGACACTTTGGTACGGCTAATACACCATGGGCTTAAGTACCCCACAACACGGTGTGAGAAGTCCCAACACTTTCACAAGTGCGGCACCTGAACTTATAGCACTATATGCATCGGTTCAATCATGTCTTGGGTCAAATGTTGGGTTTGCCTGCCCTATGTTTTGGTACCTTACGCCCGCTGTATCGCTAAGGTAGCACTAGGAGAACTATCGCGACAGCCCCCAGCTTGAGCTGGGCTAAAGCACCTCCATAGAGAAAGCTAAAATTGACCATCATGATAAGGCGAGAGCTGGTCGCTGTTCGAGAGGTTTTCGAGTCCCTAAAGACTTATGCCGCTTAGAGCGAGGAGTCGGCTTGTCCGCCCAGCGTGGGATAGCACCTCAACTCAGTCTTCCGAATACTAGGGGCTTCACCAAAATTTAAAATTATAGAATTCTATGGCTAAGTGAGAGTGTTCAAGCATTATAGTCCGATTGCCTTGTTCGCTATGCTGAGCGCCTCAAGGACCCAAGAATGGGAAAAAGAGCCAAGTTTATCCCAACACCCCAAAGACTGTGGCATGGGGGTAGAAGTTTATGACTCGCCATCTCTCAAAATTTGATAAACGATACGCATAGAAGGTAATATTTTAAATTCAAGAAAGATTGCTTAGCGCACATGAACAAGTTTTCAAAGGCACGTGACAAAATAAACAAGTTTTACTCAAAATTACATCTTTCGAGCACTGTTCGCTATAAGGCGGCGCCTTCCGTAACACCCTTATAGTACATCTCGGGTGGCGATGTTTTTGCCCGGGCGGCGTCTGCCCTTCACAAGCTTTTTCAAGATCCAGCTTGCCCCAAGGCACCTTAGCACGGGCAAGCGCCCCACGGGCACCTTCGATGCGACGGAGCGCTTGATGACTTCGAGCCTTGGACATGCCTCCACCACCGCCCACCAGCCCGGTAGCTCTCAGCAAAGGCTTCTCTCAGTGCCACACCGAACCATGAGGCTCTTCATGGCCTGTTCGCCACCTTGTGGAGCTCGACCATTGCTTCACTGGTCGCAAAAGACAGGAGTCTGGCCTCAGATACCGAGACCGTAACACCTTCTCTCGCCGAGCTGCCTCCTCGCTCCCAGAGAACACGTGGCATCGAACACGCCATGGGCAAATCTGCGAATGCTCCCGGGAGCTCCGATTCGGTAAGTAACAAGTAATTGACTTTCACATGCTTACTTTGCATAAAGAAAGCCTTACCGCCGCTATCTTCTTCATCGCCTCAACCTCCGGAGGGCCTTCGGCTTCGCCTTGGCAGTCTTGGCATTCTCAATGGCCGCCACAGCTCTGGGACTCTGGTCTTTGAGTCAAGCTCCAAATTCTCATGTTTTTCATGAGAGCCCGAGCTCTTGCCGCACCTCTCCAACCCGCCTCATATTTCTCCCGCCGGTGCATTCCGTGGCCGCCTCTTTCACGGCTCTGACAACGCTTGCTTAAGGGTCATCACTCTGCTAGGCCCCTACAATAGCCACGTTAGTCCCTGTCACTTATTGCAATTGCACCTTTTATATTTAAACAAGGTATTTCTTACCTTCTTTGTCCTCGAGCTGCCTCTTGGCAAGGCCGAGCCTTGCTCGACCGCCGAGGTTCCGCTTCAACAGGTCCACTCCGCAAGCCAAGCACGGACGCCAAGAAGGAAGCTCGTGACACGATATTTACTTACTTTTGTTAGACTCGTGATTTTATTAGATCCTCTATTCGCTTTTCTTTTCTAACGCCAAACAGAGCATCAGGCTACCGCCTATGCGGTCATATTTTTACATATTTTTACATACCTCAAAGCCTCGTTAAAAGGTCAGACAGCTTCGTCACCCCGCCTTGGCAGATCGAACTTTCCAACCACCGTGACTCATGATGGTGCGGTGTTTCGCTGATGGAGGCGCCTTTGCACCTCCAGCAGATTGTCCGCCGCCTGGGTTGGATGGGGCCACTGCTCTGGGCTTGCTCCTCTTGGAAGGAGGTCGCCTGTTGGACTCTGGAACCTTTGAAGGTTCCGAGCGGTTCCACCTAGGGCCGGACTTGGAGCCCTTAGGGTTCTATCCCTTTACGCTGGGGTCCGGAAGGTCACCTTGCGGCGCCCGGGACCACCTCCTCCTGGCTTGAACCTCCCCGACGCCACCTCAAGGCCATCCGTAGGGCGGGGAGGTAGCCATCGGAAGAGAGTTTATGTCCGACGAGTCCAGGAACCGCCGATGACACGCCGAGCCGGTCTTTGGGCGGACTGCATAATCATATTCGACGAAGGAAAAGCTGTGCAAGAAAGGAATACTATGACTTACTCGTATCCGGATATTTACGATTTCGCCAGGGCTTAGCCCTGTGTGGCTACCTCTTCGCCGCCGGTGTTGGTGGAGTAGTCCGAAGAGGGTTTTCCTTCTGACCCTCCGCCTCCCCTTGGGGCGACCTTCTTTTTCTTCCTTCCCCGCTGGAGGGGAGGTCTATTCTTCCTCCTCCTCGCCTTCACGGGAGGATTGCGCCTCGAGTCGCCGGACGACGAGTCCGACACATCACGCACGACGGCACTCTTTCGAGTCCCCGTGGCCTTCTTCATGGTTTTTCTCCGCACCACATAGGTGCCGGAACCAGCAGCCTTGCCAATATAGCATCTCCGGTCTTCGGCAAAGGAGCCGGACAGTTGATCTGTCCAGACTTCGCCCGCCACTCCGCCAAAGGAAAGGGAGCTTAGATCCCGTGATAAAATCAAAACCAAGAAAAGCTAAAATACCCGTAAAAGGTAAACGGCCATCGCGACTTGCATGACGCTGCGGCTGAATCGCGATCCTCGGTAGCAGATGCGGAGCCTCGGCGCCTTGAATAGCACCTTCCTGCATCTTCGACGTCAGGTCAAGAGCCTGCTTGAGTTGGGTGCTGCGCCGGTCGAACTCCCACAGGTTGAAGGCCCGTTGTTGACACGGGAGGATCTCGATGGATGAGCATAACCTGGACTACGCTGACAAGTTTAAGCTTCTTGTTCACCAGGGTTTGATGCATGTTTGCAGTCCAGCCACCTCTCCTTTGTTGCCCTAACGACAGCCCGCCTCTTTCCAGGATGTGAGCCGATAGGGGTCCGGATCGAACTGGGGCTGTGACCCATTTAGGTCACGCTGCCTCGGTGGTGTAGAACCACCCCGATTGCCACTCCTTCAGTGGTCTCCCAAGGAGCCTCGAGCCATAAGACGCTGGGCATCTTGCCCACTATGGCGCCTCCAAGACTACTGGGTGCCAAGACCACCTTTGGCTTGACATTGAAAGTCTTGAGCCAGTGCCAAAATGGGGCGGATGCAGGAATGTTTTGCACACCACGATAGACGCCGAGATATTGAGGATAAAGTTTGGGGCCAGATCGTGGAAATCTAGGCCTTAGTAGAACATGAGCCCCTGGACAAATGGGTGGAGAGGGAAACCCAATCCACGGAGGAAATGGGGAGGAACACCACCTCTCATGGGGCCTTGGGTGGGGACGAGCTGCCCTCTTCGAAGCCGGTGCGCAATGTCGTAGACAAGTATCCGCCTTCCTCAGTTTTTTTTGATGTGTCCTCCAGAACGGAGGAGACCATCCACTTGACTCCCACTCCGGACATGGTTGGAGAAGGTTGAGGTGGGAGGCGGACTTGGGAGCCGGAGCTCGAAAAGCAGAAATGGATAGGCAAAGGAGGAAGAAGGCGGATGAGAAAGGTGGATCCTTATCCCTTATATGGGCGGACGAACCACGCTGGCCCCACCCGCCTGGTAAAACTCGCTATCTCCCAAGCGCTGTAATCTATGGTCGTTGGGTTACCCACGCCTGTATTGATGAGAATCCTGAACAAGGGGACATGATCTCGCTTGACAAGACGTGTTAAGGAAACCGCCGCATAACGCTACCGAGGTGGGACAATAAAACAATTCAATAAAGGCTTGGCTGCAGGTGATGTCATGCTACGGAATACGCCAACAGATTAGATTGGTGTAAATATTAATCTCTATGGCAATATGTACTTATTTTGCAGAGCCGACACTATCCTTGTGTTCAAATCTTCTATGAAGTACTTGAGGAGGAACCCGCCTTTGCAATGCCGAAGACAATCATGCCACGGACTCGCCATTGAAGCCTGGTTGTGGGCTACCGAGGGAGTCCTGATTAGGGGTGTTCTGGATAGACGGACTATACCTTCACCGGACTCTCGGACTATGAAGATACAAGATTGAAGACTTCGCCCCCGGTCCCAAGGGACTTTCCTTGGCGTGAAGGCAAGCTTGGCGATACGGATATGTAGATCTCCTACCATTGTAACCGACTGGTAACCCTAGCCCTCTTTGGTGTCTATATAAACCGGAGGGTTTTAGTCCGAGGACAAACAACACAACAATCATACCATAGGCTAGCTTCTAGGGTTTAGCCTCCTTGATCTCGTGGTAGATCTACTCTTGTACTACCCATATCATCAATATTAATCAAGGTGAGTAGGTTTTACCTCCATCGAGAGGGCCCAACTCCTGGGTAAAACATCGTGTCCCTTGTATCCTCGTTACCATCCGCCTAGACGCACAGTTCAGACCCCTACTCGAGATCCGCCGGTTTTGACACCGACACAAACCATCCAAGAAAAAGGATGATGAGGATTTTGAGCGCTTTGTTGAAATGATTAGACCTATATTTTTGTGTATGCGATTAATCGATATGCTCAAAATGAACTTATGCTAAGTATATGAAAGATATTGTTACAAATAAAAGAAAGATACCGAAGCTGAAATTTCCACCATGCTTGCTAATTATACTTTTAAGGGTGGAATACCAAAGAAACTTGAGATCTAGGAGTACCTACTATACCATGCTCAATTAAAACAAACTATGTTAAAACTGCTTTATGTGATCTTGGAGCCGTGTTAGTGTTATGCCTCTCTTTATATCGAGACTTGATTTGAATAAGTTGACACCTACTGAAATTTCTTTGCAAATGGCTAAATCAGCTGTTATACATGTTGGTATTTGTTAGGATGTGCCTGCTAGAAGGTAAACGTTACTATTTTAACAGACTTTGTTATTCTTGATATTCCCGAGGACTATAGTATGTCTATTATTCTTGGAAGACCTTTTCCAATATTGCAGGGTTGTTATTGATTGCAATAAAGGCATGTCACTTCTCATGTTAATGATAATGAGCATACGGTACACTTCTCCGAGGAAACAACCTCAAGTTCATAGTATCAACTCTATTGGAAAAATTCCATCGATTATATTTGGAGGTTTTGAATTTCCTCTTCCTATTGTCAAGAAGAAATATGATATTCTTATTATTGGGGATGCATATCCCGCTTGAGGTAATATAGTGTTATTCAAAATTTCTCCGGTTTCATGTTATTCGAATGAGTTTGTTAACAAGACCTGATCAGCCTTGTTAGTGGATTCCTTTGATGATCATGAGATGGATGAAACTATAAAGCACAACCTTCCGTACCCTCTTTATACTTTCTGTTATTTAGTAGAAATAAAGTAAAATAGTATTTTTCCGTCTGCTTCTCGACTTATCCGCAATATAAAAATAGCCCAAAAATAAAAGTCCTCCAAATGCCATGCCAATTTAATATGATTTTTTCGAATATTTGAGGATTTATGGTACCGAAGCATCATGGGGAGCTGCCACCTGCCACGAGGGTGAAGGGCGCCGCCTACCCCCTGTGGCACGCCGCCTCGTGGGCCCACGGGCCCTCCTCCACTTATTCCTGCACCCATCCTCTCCTTCTTCCTCCCACAAACACTAATAACCAGCTCAAGCACGAGTTCTAGCTCACTTTGCTGTGATTTTCGATCTCTTGCTCAAAGCACCTCTCACAAAACTGCTTGGGGAGATTGTTCCTTGGTATGTGACTCCTCCATTGGTCCAATTAGTTTTTGTTCTAGTGCTTTATTCATTGCAAATTTGTGCTGCATAGGTGACCATGTTCTTGAGCTTGCATGTCAAATTTATATGGTTCCAAGTAGTTCTAATGCATGATATAGACTCTAGGCACTTGTAGGAGTAGTTACTATCAATTTTGTTGAGCTTGGTTCACTTTTTGTTTGAAGTTACTAAAATTTCAGAATATTTCATAAAATGATGAAGAGATTTTGAGGGGCTCTCGTCAAGCTTGAAGGAAAAACAAATGAAGAAGCACAGAGGCCCAAATATAATTTGCCTCAGATCACTGGAGGTCCCGCCATGTGAATGGCCTTCCGATACCTTCTTGAGACAAGCAGGGATTTATGAGGATTTCTGTTCATTGATTGAGAATGCTGGCCTCATCGACTTCCTCCGGGACCAACGCCATCAAAGATTCTTACTAACTAATACTTTTGTGCAAAACTTGCTATTTTCCTAAGGAATCACCTCCTTCAAGAGAGTTTCATTTATATGACGTTGTTAAGAAGATGCCATTAGTTGAATTTTGCGAGGTTTGCAAAATACCCTTTGAGGGTACCCTAGATGAACCACACCGTAAGGATGTGGACGAATTTATTAACACCATCACTGTGGGAGAAACCAGAAGGTTTCTAATGCAAGAATCACTAGCATACATTTCGCTTTTACGCTACTTTGCCATATTTGCTAGTCGTTGTTTGATTGGTCGCGGAAACTGTGGAAACCTAAGCGTTCCTGGATATTATCATTTTGTTCCATGGTTTATTCCGCGATAACACTTTTAGTATGGGCGAATTATTGCTAAACGGTTAAGTCTGAACTGCATTAAGGGCCCCATCTTTGAGGTATTTATGCTTCACGCCGCTGCACATTTTAACATACCTATTAGGCTTTATGAGAAAGAAGAAAAATGCTGCCTAGTGCTTATTTAGATTATAAGAGTATGCTAGCGCATGATTTTATTGTTAAGGGCAGGGAAGGAGAGCTTAAATATAAACCGTATTTTAATAAACATCACCCCGAGACTATTACCTTGCCTCGCCCTTCCTTGTTTAATTTTGAAGGACCGATCTCATTACGTAGCTGCTGCCTGCTTCACTGTAATCCTGCACCAGCCCCGAACCGAACCACAATATGAGCCTCCAAGACAACTGCTTATTCTGGGATCCGAGGTGGCTGCTAGCCAATGGCAATGTAGTCTTCTTCATCTCAAGACGATTCTCAGCTACACCTATGGGTATCCGCCAGTTATCCTCGGTAATAAACCAACTTAGGCCAAAAGCCTAAGCTTGGGGAGTATATATTTCTCACCGACATTACATTTATGTTCACACACTCATTTCTAGATGTCGGTGCTCATACTCTTTCACTGTAATATCCATGCTAGTTTATTTTCTTTTTCCTCCTTTCTTCTTGTGTGTTTAGTAAACCTTAAGAAAAACAAAAAATTAGTAGTAGTTTACTGCTGTAGTAATAATAATTAAAAGAAAACCCAAAAATATTTCCCGCTCTTCTTTTGCTTGTTGGGAGCTTTCCGTAAATAGTTTTATTTCTTTTCTTTTCTTTGGGGGTCGATAGGAGAAGACCATAATTAAATTGTTGAAGTGGCTCTTATATGCATTATTGTTGATTTAACCAAGAGCCCATATTGCCTTGTCTTCTCCTCGCTTATTGAATGCTCGTGATATTCCAGCTTAGTCCAATGCACGACACTCTTATTATTATTCACATCGCTCTCGTGCAAGTGAAAGGCAATTATGATGATATATGATGGACTGACCGAGATGAGAAAAGCTGGTATGAACTCAATCTCTTGTTTTTGTAAATATGATGAGTTCATCGCTCTTGATTCAACTTATTATGGATAAATATGTTTGCAATGACAATTAGAGATCATAGTTGCTTGTGCCATGCTTGATTAGCTATGAGTTATAATGGTTTACCTATGTGAAAACATGCTATTAAAATGGTTGTGATGTGGTATGATGGGGTGGTATCCTCCTTTGAATGATTTAAGGACTTGACTTGGCACATGTTCACGCATGTAGTTGAAACAAAATCAACATAGCCTTCATGATATTTATGTTCATGGTAGATTATATCCTACTCATGCTTGCATCCAATGTTCGTTAATTTTAATGCATGTTCATGGCTGTTGTCACTCTCTAGTTGGTCGCTTCCCAGCCTTTTGCTAGCCTTCACTTGTACTAAGCGGAATACTGCTTGTGCATCCAATCCTTTAAACCCAAAGTTATTCCATATGAGTCCACCATACCTTCCTATATGCAGTATTTACTTGCTGCTCCAAGTAAATTTGTATGTGCCAAACTCTAAACCTTCAAATAAACATTCTGTTTTGTATGCTCAATAGCTCATGTATCAACTAGGGCTGCCCTTATCTTCCATGTTAGGCGGGTTATTCTCAAGAGGAGTGGACTCCGCCTCACTCACGAGAAAATGGCTGGTCACCGGATGCCCAATCCCATGCTTTATGCAAACTAAATCAAATTAATTGCAAACAAACTCCCCGGGACTCTTGTTAGTTGGAGGCACTCGTTGTTTCGAGCAAGCCATGGATTGATGCTTGTTGGTGGAGGGGAGTATAAACTTTACCATTCTGTTTGGGAACCACCTATAATGTGTGTAGCATGGAAGATATCGCCATCTCTTAGTTGTTATGTTGACAATGAAAGTATGCCGCCAAAATATTATTTATCTCTATTTCAAAACCGAGCTCCGCACCTCTACAAATCCCTCTCCTCTCGCGAAGGGCCTATCTATTTACTTTTATGTTGAGTCATCACCTCTTATTAAAAAGCACTAGTGGAGAGCACAGCTGTCATTTGCATTCATTACTATTAATTTATATTGGGTATGACTATGATTGGATCTCTTTTACCATGAATTACAATGTCTAGTCAGTCCTTGATCTTTAAAGGTGCTCAGATTTATGTTTTATGGTCTCGTAAAGGGCTAGCGAGATACCATCTTGTTATATCATATTATGATTGTTTTGAGAAAGTGTTGTCATCCGAGATTTATTATTATGGCTCGCTAGTTGATTATGCTATTGATAAAAGTAAATGTGAGACCTGGGAATTATTGCAAATATGGTTAGTCATAATCTTTGCTGAAAACTTGAATGCTGGCTTTACATATTTACAACAACAAGAGCAAAAAGAGTTTGTAAAGTTTTTCTTTATTACTTTCAGTTTGTCAACTGAATTGCTTGAGGACAAGCAAAGGTTTAAACTTGGGGAGTTGATACGCTCGTCAGATCTACTTTTCCAAACACTTTTGCACTTGTTTTGGACTCTAACTTGCATGATTTGAATGGAACTAACCTTGACCGACATCTGCTTTCAGCAGAATTGCCATGATGTTGTTTTATGTGTAAAGTAAAAGTTCTTTAATGACCGAAACTTCACTAACATCTAGTTAAAAATAATAAAAATCCTCGCTAAAGATGAAGACCGGGGGCCCACACTGTCCACGAGGGTGGGGGCGCCTCTAGGGCGCGCCTCCCTCATGGGCCCCCCGAGCCCTCCGACGCCTAACTCCAACTCTATATATTTGCTTTCGGGAGAAAAATCAAGGAGAAGAAATCATCGCTATTGACACGGAGAGCCGCCAAGCCCTAAAACCTCCGGGAGGGCTGATCCGAGTCCGCTCGGGCTCCAGAGAGGGGATTGGTCGCCGTCATCATCAACCATTCTCCATCACCAATTTCATGATGCTCACCGGCGCGGCGTGAGTAATTCCATCGTAGGCTTGCTGGACGGTGATGGGTTGGATGAGATCTATCATGTAATCGAAGTTAGTTTTGTTAGGGTTTGATCCCTAGTATCCAAGATGTTCGAGATTGATGTTGCTATGCTTAATGTCTGGTCACTAGGGCCCGAAAGTGCCATGATTTCAGATCTGAACCTATTATGTTTTCATGAATATATGTGAGTTCTTGATCCTATCTTGCAAGTCTATAGTCACCTACTATGTGTTATGATCCGCAACCACGAGGTGACAATAATCGGACCACTCCGTGATGACCATAGTTTGAGGAGTTCATGTATTCACTATGTGCTAATGCTTTGTTCCGTTCTCTATTAAAAGGAGGCCTTAATATCCCTTAGTTTCCATTAGGACCCCGCTGCCACGGGAGGGTAGGACAAAAGATGTCATGCAAGTTCTTTTCCATAAGCATGTATGACTATATTCGGAATACATGCCTACATTACATTGATGAATTGGAGCTAGTTCTCAGGTCACCCTATGTTATGATCATACATGATGAACCGATCCGCATAATTATCCATCACCGATCCAATGCCTACGAAGCTTCCATCTACTAGTTTACGCTTATTTACTTTCCGTTGCTATATGTTATAATCACTACAAAACACCAAAAATATTACTTTTGCTTTCATTACTCTTTTGTTACCGCTACCACCACTATCATATTAGTTTGCTACTAAATACCTTGCTGCAGATATTAAGTTATCCAGTGTGTGGTTGAATTGACAACTCAGCTGCTAATACTTGAGAATATTCTTTGGCGCCTTGTGTCGAATCAATAAATTTGGGTGAATACTCTACCGAAAGTCTGCTATGATCCCCTACACTTGTGGGTTATCAATGCCAGGTGGGGCCCTCCGTGAACTTCTTCCGCCAATATTTTTTATATAATCTGAAAATAACTTCCGTGGAGTTTCAAGACTTTTGAGCTGCGCAGAATAGGTATATAATATTTGCTCCTTTTCCAGCCTTCGTAACTCCAGTCATGCCGCATTCTCCTCCTTATGTAAACCTTGTAAAATAAGAGAGAATAGGCATAAGTATTGTGACATGATGTGTAATAACAGCCCATAATGCGATAAATATCAATATAAAGGCATGATGCAAAATGGACGATCAACTCCCCAAGCTTAGACCTCGCGGTCCACAAGCGGAAGCCGATAACGATAAATATGTCCCCATGTTTAGAGGTAGAGGTGTCGATAAAAATAAAATACGGACATGAAGGCATCATGATTATTTTCATAACAACAACATATGTAGATATTGTCATATGATTACTTATACTCAAGTGATGATCTATTCACAATGCAAAAGTATGAATCAGAACTTTATTGAGAACCAACAAACTATAATCTCTGGTCATTGAAGCAATTGCAATTTATCATAACATCGAAAGAGTCTATGTCGAGCTTAATAGAAAGTCCACATACTCAACTATCATTTAGTCTTTTATAATTGCTAACACTCACGCCGATACTTGTGGTTATGGAGTTTTAATCGACACGTAGAAAGATAGGGGCTTATAGTTTCGCCTCCCAACCTTTTACCTCAAGGGTAATGTCAACAATAATAACTCATGCTCCCCTACATCCAATTAGATATATCTATCGTGATCTTTCCAACATAATGTGCTTGACAAAGGATAAAATGTAAAAGGAAAGGTGAAGATCACCATGACTCTTGCATAAGGTAGAAGATAATAGTAACAGTAAAGGCCCTTCAGAGAGGGAAGCAGAGGTTGCCATGCGCTTTTATGGTTGGATGCACAAAATCTTAATGCTAAAGAATGTCACTTTATATCTTCCTTGTGATATGAACCTTTATTATGCAGTCTGCCGCTTATTTCTTCCACATCACAAGATGGTATAAAGCTTATTTCTCCCACACTAATAAGTCATACATATTTAGATAGCAATTTTGTTGCTTGCACCGATGACAACTTACTTGAAGGATCTTACTCAATCCATAGGTAGATATAGTGGACTCTCATGGCAAAACTGGTTTATGGTTTTGGAAGCACAAGTAGTATCTCTACTTGGTGCTAAGAATTTGGCTAGCATGAGGGGGAAAGGCAAGCTCAACATGTTGGATGATCCGTGACAACAAACTTTATCTCGATATAAGAAAACATAACCCAAGACGTTGTGTTCCTTGTCCAACGCCAACTCTTTAGCATGTCATATTTTAATAAGTTCTCCCAATCATAAAATATGTCAATGATAATATATTTATATGTGAAATCTCTTCTTTATTACTTCCTATTAATTGCAACGATGACCAAAACTATGTTTGCCAACTCCCAACAACTTTTAATCATCATACTCTTTCTATGTGAAGTCATTACTCTCAATAAGATCAATATGAAATTTTTGTTTCTTTTATTATTTTTCTTTTTTATTCACTCAAGATCATAGCAAAATAAGCAAGCCCTTGACTCAACACTAATATTTATGGCACGATGGCTCCGATCATCGCCAGCTGCGGTCCAGTGAGACTTTTCTTCCGGATCTTCTTATTCGGCGGCTTTGCATCGCGGGCCACCTTGGCCATCTCGAGCAGATCGAAGCTACGCCCGCCATCGTGTCGATTTGAACTCTTAACTACACGGCCGACATCCGCGAGACTTGATCTTCGACGGATTGAACTACGCCGAGCGCCAGACCGTCACGAAGGGCATGATCTAGCTCGCCTCCAACAAGGTCTTTGAGGTCGCTTCATCGGCCCCCGACCCTTAGTTCGAGCCGATCGAGGATGTGGTTGACGCCGGAGGCCGAAATCTCTACGGAGATCGAGCGAACATCGCTTTGTCCTGCGAAGCTCGTGACTCAGGTGCCGGACTCCTCCCGACCAACCCACCGCTACCGCTAATCGAATCCGCTTAGCGCTGATTATGGAGTTCACCGCCGCGACATCTTTCAGACTCGCTTTTGGCGATATTCTGAATTCACTAAAGTCTCTCTTTATCGAGAGCTCTGGCCGACTACGGTCAAAGTTGGGATGCGGATGATGAAGAAATTCAAAACCCACCCACCACCCACTTTGTAGCCACTCGCCGATGATTTAACCGACGCGTTCAACTACGACCAAGACATCGACGGTATGGACGCCGATGCAGAGACCATCAGAATCGCCTATAGGGCACCGAAAGCCACCACATATGACATATACATGGTGGATACCCCAAAAGAGGGCGGCGGCGGAACAGCGGAGGATGACCCGCCCAAGAACATCCTGTTACCGCGCCGGGCCGGGCGCCACTCAATCCCGCCAAAGCAAAACGGTGATTCCGCACGGAGATAATAACACTCCTGACAGGTCAAGAAACCCTCCAAAAAAAACTCGCACAGAGGACGGAGGCCAGCCCTCATGAGAGAGCGCATGAGAGGTCGAGGATGATAATTACATGCCCCTCCAAGACGAGGAAAGCCTCGACGACGACGATTTGTCGTGCCGGAGGATCCTGGCCAACAAGAGCGCTTCAAACGCAGGCTTATAGCCACGGCGAGCAGCCTCAAGAAAAAATAGCTATCGCTAGAGCTGATCAAGACTTGCTAGCCGACAAATGGACGGAAATCCTAGCGCCAAGAGTATGAACTCGAACCCTCCAAGAGGTACCCAAAGCGCAGGTTGCTACCCGACTAGAGGAAGAAGCACCTACATCACCAACAAGATGATGCGGTGACCGCCACCACGTGCGGACAGTAGAGGCCTCTCCCTCCACTAAGCCGCACTCGCCGCTTAAAAATACCAAGGCACGGGGAATGCGCCACCGTAGATATATTGGAGGACAAGGCAAAGCAAACAAGTTCGATCTATGGATCGCGGAGCACCCCACAAGACGAGACGGTAATCACACCGAATCACAGAAATCCGCCGGGCCAACACAGAGACAAAGATTGCTTGAGCTACGCCGGATATAGCTCATCATGAGGTGCCGACACCCACTATGCTTCACAGATGAAGTAATGGATCATCAAATCCCAGGGTTTTAAACCCGTAAACATTGAATCATATGATGGCACAATGCACTGCGTATGGATCGAGGACTATCTCCATATCCACATGGCCCGCGGTGACGATCTACACGCCATCAAATACCTCCCACTCAAGCTTAAAGGACCAGCTCGCATTGGCTTAATAGCTTGCCAAAGAAAATCAATTGGTTGTTGGGAGGACCTCGGCCGATTCCGACAATTTCCGTGGCACTTATGTGCACCACCGACGCCGATGACCTAAGCCACATAATTCAGCAGCGAGGAATCGCTGTAATTCGACACGGTCCCTAACCAAGAAAAATCAAATCGCCGACCGTCCGGACGCGACGGGTCCTAGCGGCCTTCAAGCATAATATCCGCGACGAGTGGCTTACCCGCACCTTGGACAGAGAAGAAATCTATGGCAGCCCTCACGACGCTCATGACCCGCTTTTGTGCGTGAGAAGACAGCTGGCTGGCTCAGAGTAATAACATAACCAAGACCCTGGTAATTTGATACCAAGGACAAGAAGTGCTGTGTCAACGTCAATAACACAAGCGCAGCATTAACGCATAATGCCGAGGATACGTTAATGCCGGATTCAGGCTCTAAACCCCGCCGAAAAAGCCATTCAAGAGAAATACCCGGGCCCGCCTAGTTTGGACCTAAACTCACCACTGTGCTACATGGCACTTCAAAAGTTGTACCAATCACACAACAAGGGATTGTTGGGTGTTCAGCAGTGTTACATGCCAAAAACAGATCGTGGGCTACATAGCGACGACGAGGAGGAGCCCGACCACGAACAGCAAAGGATGTAAGGGATTCCCCACAAGTGCGGACGGTGAACATGATATACGCAACCCACATCCCCAAGAGGGAGCGGAAGCATGTTAAGGGACGATACGCTGATGGAGCCGGCCGCCCAAGTTCAACCCATGGTCTTCCTACACCGACCACTTTTGATCAAGGGACCACCCCCACAGTATCCGCCACGGCGGATTTGCTGCATTGGTTCTCAACCCAATATTCGACGGATTTCACCTCACTTGAGTCCTCATGGACAGCGGCAGCCCTAACCTGCTTTATCGTGATACGCGGAAATGGGCATCGATCCTTCGAGGATTAAACCCACTAAAACGACCTTTAAAGGCGCCATACCAGGTGTAGAGGCCAACTGTACAGGCCCACCACACTTGAAGTGGTCTTCGATCTCCGGATAACTTCCAAAGCGAGGAGTTAATCTTCAACATAGTCCCGCTCCGCAGCGGCTATCACGCATCGCTCGGGCGAACCGCATTTGCTGTTCAATGCGGCACGATTACGATACCTCAAGCTCAAGATGCCAGCCTCGAGGAGTCATCACGGTCAATGGAAACATCGAACGCCTTCTCCGCACGGGAGCATACGGCATCTCAAAGGAAGTACAAAGCAGCTCAAGGCAATTTTCCAGCCCGCCACTAAACGCCCGGACACCGCTGCCGCCTCGAGTAACTTACAAGAAGATCGCCTCGCACCAGAGCAGGCGAGTAATGCGGCCCCAACCCCAGCCCTCACGAAATTTGAAAAATCAGACGCGCGAGATAACTACGCCCGGAAATACCATGGGCAGGGGAGGGCACTATCACGCACGCCCAAAGCACGGCTTAAACCGCACTAGGGGCCGATTTCACTTTTATCTTACTTTTAGGACTCCATTTTTCGAAGGCCTGCAAGCTCAATTGCCGCACAAACGATGCAAGAACCAGGAAGAAGAAAACCACGCCGCACTATGGAACTCTAAGGTGGTCTCTATAACGGCAGATACCTGTTTTGCATATCATTCCACAATCTACCGGATAGGACATGTCAAATAGTCCCACATTTTGCTTATCGCACCATTTGTATCGCTCACTGTGATCGCAGCTTCTTCAAATAAACAATGCATAGCTTGCCTATTATCAGATACTTTTTTAAGAATATATGTTCATTAATGACATGCCGCACTCAGACACTTTGGTACGGCTAATACACCATGGGCTTAAGTACCCACAACACGGTGAGAAGTCCCAACACTTTCACAAGTGCGGCACCCAACTTATAGCACTATATGCATCGGCTCAATCATGTCTTGGGTCAAATGTTGGGTTTGCCTGCCCTATGTTTTGGTACCTTACGCCCGCTGTATCGCTAAGGTAGCACTAGGAGAACTATCGCGACAGCCTCAGCTTGAGCTGGGCTAAAGCACTCCATAGAGAAAGCTAAAATTGACCATCATGATAAGGCGAGAGCTGGTCGCTGTTCGAGAGGTTTCGAGTCCCTAAAGACTTATGCCGCTTAGAGCGAGGAGTCGCCGTCTGCCCAAAGCGTGATAGCACCCCGAACTCCGCCCGAATACTAGGGGCTTCACCAAATTTAAAATTATAGAATTCTATGGCTAAGTGAGAGTGTTCAAGCATTATAGTCCGATTGCCTTGTTCGCTATGCTGAGCGCCTCAAGGACCCAAGAATGGGAAAGAGCGCCAAGTTTATCCCAACACCCCAAAGACTGTGGCATGGGGGTAAGCCGATGACTCGCCATCTCTCAAAATTTGATAAACGACCGCATAGAAGGTAATATTTTAAATTCAAGAAAGATTGCTTAGCGCACATGAACAAGTTTTCAAGCACAGACAAAATAAACAAGTTTTACTCAAAAATTACATCTTTCGAGCACTCGTCGCTATAAGTATGGCGCTGTAACACCCTTATAGTACATCTCGGGTGGCGATGTTTCGTCGGCGGCGTCTGCCCTTCACAAGCTTTTCAGATCCAGCTTCCCAAGGCACCTTAGCACGGGTAAGCGCCTTTACGGCACCTTCGATGCGACGGAGCGCTTGATGACTTCGAGCCTTGGATGCCTCCACCAGCCGCCCACCAGCCCGGTGTAGCTCCCAGCAAGGCTCTCCAGCCACAAATGAACTATGAGGCCCTTCATGGCCTGTTCGCCACCTTGTGGAGCTCGACCATTGCTTCACTGGTCGCCAGCACAGGAGTCTCCTCAAAGATACCGAGACCGTAACACCTTCTCCGCCGCTGCTTCCTCGCTCGGTGAGAACACGGTGGCATCGAACACGCCGCAGGGCAAATCGCGAATGCTCCCGGGAGCTCCGGATTCGGTAAGTACAAGTAATTGACTTTCACATGCTTACTTTGCATAAAGAAAGCCTTACTCGCCGCTATCTTCTTCATCCTCAACCTCCGGAGGGCCTTCTGGCTTCGCCTTGGCAGTCTTGGCATTCTCAATGGCCGCCATGAGCTCGACTGGTCTTTGAGTCAAGCTCCAAATTCTCATGTTTTTTCATGAGAGCCCTGAGCTCCGCACCTCTCCAACCTGCGCCTCATATTTCTCCCGCCGGGCATTCTGCACGCCTTCACGGCCTCGACAACGCTTGCTTAAGGGTCATCACCTGCTGTGGCCCCTACAACAGCCAATTAGTCCTGTCACTTATTGCAATTGCACCTTTTTATATTTAAACAAGGTATTTCTTACCTTCTTGTCCTCGAGCTGCCTCTTGGCAAGGCCGAGCTTGCTCGACCGCCGAGGTTCTGCTTCAGCGTGTCCACCTCCGCAAGCAAGCGCGGACGCCAAGAAGGAAGCCTGCATGATATTTACTTACTTTTGTTAGACTCATGGATTTTATTAGATCCTCTATTCGGCTTTTCTTTTAACGCCAAACAGAGCATCGGGCTACCATGCGGTCATATTTTTACATATTTTTACATACCTCAAAGCCCTTAAAAGGCTCAAGACAGTTTTCGTCACCCGCTCTTGGCAGAGATCGAACTTTCCAACCACCGACTCATGATGGTGCGGTGTTTCGCTGATGGAGGCGCCTTTAAGCACTCTCCAAGATTGTCCGCCTCCGTTGGATGGGGGCCACTGCTCTGGGCTTGCTCCTTGGAAGGAGGTCGCTGTCGGACTCGAACTTTGAAGGTTCCGAGCGGTTCACCTAGGGCGGACTTGGAGCCCTTAGGGTTCTATCCCTTTGGCCTGGGTCCTGGTCACCTTGCGGCGCCTCCGGGACCACCTCCTCCTGGCTTGAACCTCTGGACGCCACTCAAGGCCATCCGTAGGGCGGGGAGGTAGCCGTCGAAGAGAGTTTATGTCCGACGAGTCCAGGAACCGCTCGATGACACGCCGAGCCGGCTTGGGCGGACTGCATAATCATATTCGACGAAGGAAAAGCTGGCAAAGAAAGGAATACTATGACTTACTCGTATCCGGATTTTACGATTTCGCCGGGCTTAGCCCTGTGTGGCTACCTCTTCGCCGCCGGTGTTGGTGGAGTAGTCCCAAGAGGGTTTTCTTGACCCTCCGCCTCCCCGGCTAGCGACCTTCTTTTTCTTTCCTTCCCGCTGGAGGAGGGTCTTCTTCCTCCTCCTCGCCTTCACGGGAGGATTAAAGACACATCCGTGACATTTTGGGCAACGAAAAAAAATTTGTCATACATATGACACTTCTATGACGATAATCGTAATAAAACCCGTATCATCATAGTTGTGGTGGGATCCTACTTATGACAAAAATCATGACAGAAATGGGCTTTTCGCCCGGCGGGTCAAGACGCAGCTGCATGACATTTTTGGGCCTTCCATGACGGAAAAACCGTAGAAGCGAGGGGAGGAAAATTTCGGGAGTTCCTGTTACGGGGAGGTCAGGCCGAGCGATGCGCTGCTTTCTCGTGCACGACGCTGCTGCGGTGCGAGGCGTTGGCTCTAACTAAACCCGAAGCGAGGCGTTGGGCTCTAATCAACCCGAGCGACAGACCGCAGTTACGCTATCGAACCCGAGCGATCGATCGATGGCTGTTAATCAACCCGATTGAGCGATTCTTCGCCATCGCTGCTAATCAAGCCGATCGATGCCGCCTGGATGAACAAAGGAGCGCTATGGGGGTTGATGAACAATGAGCGGCGCGTTTCTCGGATGAACAGGACCCCATGGTGTGGTGGAGGGCTGGATGAACAGAGATGTGGAGGGGTGCCCGTGGAGGGTGGTTGAACAGACCCGTGGTGTGGAGGGCTGGATGAACAGAGACGGTGGAGGGGTGCCCGTGGAGGGTGTTTGAACAGACCCTGGTGTGGAGGGCTGGATGAACAGAGACGGTGAAGGGGTGGTTGAACAAGAGCGGTGGAGAAGCGCGGTGGAGGCTGGATGAACAGGAGCCCGTGGAGGCTGGACGAGGTCGATGGTAGAGATGAACAAGATCCGTGGAGTCCTGCTTGCGGCTACGCCACACCCTCCCGGCGAACAGACCCTGCTTGACCGTAGCGCCAACACAAGTCCGCTTCTCCGCTTTGCGGTACGCCACACCCTCCGATCAACAGACCCCGCTTTGACCGTAGGAGGTCTGCTTCTCCGCTTTGGCGGACGCCGGACCCTCCCGGCGAACAGGATCCTGCTTCAAACGTGGTCGGTCGAACACAAGGCCGCTTCTCGTATGCGGACGCTAGGCCTCATTTCCATCGCCTGTTCCGCCCAAGCCTCCCCGTGAACACGACCACGCATTCCGCTCCGACCGCCGGTTGGCTCCTATGCGCCTGCTGCTCCCGGCGAACACGACGATTCCGCTGCTCCCGGCGAACACGACGCATTCCGCTGCTTCCCATGAACAGGACGACGATGTTGTTTCTCCGTTCGACCCAGCCATGTACACGATCCTCGCCGCTTGTATGCGCGTGAGTAGGCGTCGAGACCCACCAGATGTACACAACGGGTCAGATTTTCTTCTTGCACCTGCCGCTGTATGCATTTCTACTACGACACGACGCGCTTTACTACACATGCGCACGCCTACTATGACACGCGCGCTTACATCCACCAAGATATATGTACGCATATGTTCATGACCAGAATGACAACGCCACGCACGCTTCACCAGGTGGGTCCCGACCGCCGTGCACTTCCTTGCTCAAAGATGTAGCTGGTGGGTCCCAGCATGGGGGCGAATCGTTTGTTTTTTTAGCCCGACACACTTCCTTGCGGCGAAGGTGTAGCTGGTGGGTCCCAGCAGTCGGGGAAACGTTTTCATGAAATACCGTGGTCGTCCGGTGGGTCCCCGGGTCGTGGAGGAATAATTATTTTGCGCTGAATAAGGAGGCACTTCCTTGTCAGGACGTGGACCCACTGCCGCCGCCTCCACGCACAAGATTCTTCCCATGGAAGTCGGTCGTTGACCACATTGACCACGCCGCGTCGAGAGCACCACGGCAAGGGACGCAGGCGAGGCCTAGGAAGGGACGACACGGAGGCGGGAAGACTCGCAGTTGTTTCCCACGCGAGGGGAGTACGACGCAGTAGGGTTTATCGTTGCCGCCGACGCCGGAGAATAACAAGCAGTGTGGGTGAGTAGAGGGATGGCTAGGCCAGCGATGGGAGTACGTGGGCGGTGAGGCTCAGGCAGCAAGACACTGGTCAGGAGGAGGGAGCAGTAGTCTCACGGCGCTTGTTTGAGCAAATGAGTAGGAAGAGCAGAGATTGAAGAAGACGACGGCCGTGGATGGACATCCAACACAGCTTAAAGGCCAACCTTTTTAGGAAAGCCTCAAATCTATGGAAAACAGCATACAACCCATCTGCCATTATTTCTAATAATTTACAGCCCATTTGCTAATTCTTAAGGTTTTTTTGTTAGCATTACAGCCCATATTGTGGCCACGGTTAAAAAAATATACGAAATTTTGCATATTTCGCCGAACTATTTTTAATCCCGAAATTTTGACTCACATTCAAACTGATTTTAAAAATAAATGTATATCAATATAAAATACAACAAATTCTCCATGCATAAAAATTAATGTAATTTAAAATGTTGAAATGAAAAAAAAGATATTTGAAACTAATTGTCGGTTTGATGTGTTTTAAAAATGTACATCCCATTTCTCATTACTGATGGGCCATTTTCCGCCATAATGAAAGCTCTCCTCGCTTGAAAGATTTGCAGCCCAACAGCCCGATAAAGCGACTTACTTGGCAAATCACAAAAAACTGGGCTATGGCCATGGACCCACTGTCGCCTCTCCACGCAAAGCACTCTTCCGATGGAAGTCGCTCCATGACCACGTTGACCACGCCCAGGGAGAGCACCACGGCGGTGGACGCAGCCGAGGCCTAGGAAGGGACGACGCGGTAGTGGAAGCCCCAGGAGAGGAGTACGAGGGTTCACCTGGTTCGGCTGGTGTGAGGCTGTCGCGCAGAATAACAGGGGTGGGTGAGTGGAGGGATGGCCATGGTGGGAGTAGTATGGAGGTGAGGCTCGCAGAGCACAGCCGCCACGGAGGCAGGAGCAAAGGCACGACCGGCGCGCTTTGGGCGGCCGGAGCAAGAAGACCAGAGGTTGAAGAAGCACTATGGTTGTTGGATGGACATCATACGGTCATCGCAGATTGACTAAGTCGACAAAGCTCTCCGTCCCTCCAACTTAGTAGGCCCACAAGTCAGCCCAACAATATGGTGGGTCCCACAGTAGGGGTATTCATTTTTTGGGCGAAGGCACTTCCTTGCGCGAAGATATAGCTGGTGGGTCTGACCTGCAGCGGGGAACGTTTTTCAAACAGAGGCCCTTCCTGTGGGTCCTAGCTGTCGTGGAGGAATCATTATTTTGCTGAATAAGGAGGCATTTCTTGTGCGGCCGTGGACCCACTGTCAGCCTCTCCACGA